>JACEEZ010020928.1:392500-450000 GCA_016584305.1 Chionoecetes opilio
CCAAGAATGACGAGTGTCTTTGTCACCCTGAAATATCGATATATATATATATATATATATATATATATATATATATATATATATATTATAATTTTTCCTTAAAGGGGGGATGGGGCATGGCTGCATGTCCACCCCCCTCTGTACGCCACTGTCTACTATTATTACTATACTCCTATCGCTGCTGTTAATACTACTCCAACTCGCACTCCCACTACTACTCCTACTTCTACTACTACTACTACTACTACTACTACTACTACTGTCTACGGTAAATATTCCGCAGAAGTTGGCGGCCGCCAACCAGCCGAGGCAACCGGGCAATCGCGCACTATCAGATGTGCATATTTAACCATACAAATATTAACTATACAAAACCTAAACCAAACCTATCTTAAACCTAACCCAAACATAACCTAAATTTAACCTAACCTAACTTAAACGTAACCTAGCCTAGCCATAATTATTTACAAATAAATGTTTTATTTTTGCTTTCCGCAAGTGAATAACTACTGGATAATATACTGAGCAGAAAATAATTGAGAAAGAGTAAGCTGTAAGGCCTGTGCAGACCTCTAACTTCTGTGGAATATCAACCACTACTACTACTACTTTCACCATCATCACTACTGTGTGTGTCACAGTGGATGAGCGCACCCTTACATGCCGCTTGCATGAGAGAGAGTAGTGTTTACCGGCATGGGAGGAAGCGATGCTCATCATAGCGACAGACAGTTAGTTGCTGGGCCACTTTTACGTTGTTGGGCATTTTAACCACATGCTTGTTTCTGTATTGGTACCATTCATAATTATACCAACATAATTGAAAAAAGCGTGGTGATTCCGAGAGTAATTGCCAAATTCAATGCGAGGAAAAGTATGGGAATTATAAGGAGTTGAAGCAAAAAAGTTAGAGAAAATGTTTATACACCATTTCATTTTGCTCTCATTATCTTACTATAATGTAGTTTAGTATGATATTGTATTTGCTCATAACAGGTAACAATGTCTTGTGAGCATGATGGTATGCTCATTAGACCTAAATATCACTAGATAGCTTGATAATACCGGGTAAGAGTACAGTATGTCGGTGCGCTGCCTTTACTGTACTAACGCCGTGCCTGCCAAACAACATTCAGAGGCAACGGATATCACCCTCGATCACACTCACGCTCAAGTCTTGCGTATCTTAGGTACACAGCCTTAATGTATGATAGTGTCATTAGGTTTATATATTTTGAACTGCTAGTCATTAAGTAGGATGTCTTTTTGATCACGAGAAAAGAATATGTAACATCTTTCCGAAATACGAACTATTACGAGACCCCCCGTGGGTCTCAGTACGGTGTTAGAGTGTGGTAGGAAACAAAAAAACAGTACAAAAGTGATAACTTTTTTTCCTCAATCACGAAAACAAAATACCTAAAAAAGTATAGAACTGTCGATCAAGTCTTTCCTAAAAGTGATAATGAATGAGTGCATATTCCCCTCAAAGTGAAAAGAAAAAAACCCAAAAATAATAATGATAATAATAACAATTATAAAGATAATAACAATGATCAAAACTCAACAGTGATAGTAACAATGATAATAATAATACTTGGTCAGTAATAAACTAATAATACTTAGTCAGTCCTAGCGTGTCAAGGTCATTGGGTGTAGGGACGGGAGGGCTGTGGCTTGCAGGGGTGGCGAGAGTCAGAGTAGAGAGAGGTACCTTGGCAATGGTAGCCCAGCAAGCTGACAGCACCTGTTCCTTCCCTCATGGCTCAGGCATTTAAAGAACACATTTCCATCGCACTTCCTTCCCTTCATTTTCCTTCGGCCTCAGATCACACAAGTACAGCAGTCACTCATGAATAATGAATGCCCTTGTGAATAATACAGTACAATATTGACAATATTTTCCGCACACTGATAATAATATTATCAGTGTGCGGAAAATATTGTTAATAAAGATAAGGGCGTGCGTATGATAATATTAGTGTCATACGCACGCCCTTATCTTTATTCTGAAAACAAAACAGCAGACTACACAAAAATCTGCTTTTATTCATGGTGATAGTCCAGCGTGTAATTGTCAACATAGTCCTCGTTGTCATTAGATGCAGCCATGAGATTATCTCCCTGCTCCTGGAAGATGTTTTCGTAATACTGTGGTTCAGTGACACTCAGAAGTGGATAGAGAGACCGTATGTCTGTTATTTTATCTTGGTCAATCTTGAGAGGGCGGTCGTACTTGGGAGTCAACTGGACCGTACTGAGGTTGAATTTGGTGGAACTATAGGGGTCTCTCCCTGGCATGAGGCGAACTCTTGTGGCGTTGGTGATGTCATTCTCATTATAATGTGGCAGAAGAACATAACCCTCTTTGTACTCCAACTTCACAAGTATCATCTTTGCATTCTTGAATGCTGAAGCTGTAGTTCTCCTTCTTGTTACTTTCGTCTTCAACAAGTCTATATTCTGGAACTTTGACTGGTTCATTTCGTGCACTGTAAACGCAGACGAGGTGGCACTTCTGATGACACTGCAGTAATCCCGAGGAAGAGTCACATCGCCATGGCGCTTCAGGCGTTTTTCAATAAGCCCAAAGGACCTGTCACAACCCATGTACGAGTGCCCTGGCACCAAAAAGGTGTGATTGATGTCCTGCAAACGACCACAATGCAGTTCATGGAGATAGCTAAGGACCATGTTTATGTTTTTATTTTGTCCGCCACAATTATCTGAGTATACAACAAGCCTTGCAAATTCACCTCTAGCGTACTCACGAAATAACCAGTCCTTAAGACAACTTGCTATCTCGATAGAGCCACGCTTTGCAACACTCATTCCATACGTACATGGTTGATTTTTCCGTCTTCAGGTTAAAGATGCACAAGTTATAGGTCCATATTTTACGCTTGTAGTAAGTTATTCCGGCTGACAAACGAGGTGTTGGGAGGGTTTGCTGGAGGTCCACAGCAACAGCACGAACATCAGCATCAGCATTATTTTTCCAGTTTTTCATCAGTCTTTGTGCCTCGTTTGCTTCGGCCTTGTGTGTTTCTAGCTTTCTTTGGTGCTCTGCTACCTTATCCGGGTTCATAGCATCGTTTTTGATGGCAACATTCAGGGCATCACAGGTTGTACAGGTGTCGGAGCTGGGAGGTGCGAAGCATATGTTGAATTCTTTGGTGAAGACATTACTGTAATAACTGAAAATGACACAAGGCTCATTACTATGTTCCCTCTGCATCCATTCCAAGTATGCATCATAGAGTTTCTTGATGGTAAGGGATGAGTCTAGGTAGCGACGGTGTGGAGCTTTGAATCGACTCTAGTGGCTAGACATGGCAGGCAGCATTTTGATGTGTTCCCTTACTTGATCCGCTTGCACCCCCACAATTTTGTTCTGAGGAACTTTCCTTCCACGTTTATCAGCAGTAGGGGTCCCTGTTAACGTCATCTTTTTAATTGCACTTTCAACACGGCTAAGGCTAAGGCCGTGTATACTGGCAAATCCCTTCTTGCACACTTTATGCGATACATTGTTAAAGATAACACTGTAGAAAAAGCTATGGGCACGTCTACTCATTTCTGCTGATGTACGCTTTCGCTTGATGGCCTCAGTTGTGATCAATTTTTGAATGTATTCGTTTTGAAGTCCATAATCTCCTAGTGCCCAAAAACCTTTGAAAATAGCATCAACTTTTTCACGACTCACTCTTTCAAAGCAGCCATCAGCACAAGGAGGGCCAACAACACGCGCTGCTACAGGTCTGTTGGTTTTCACACTAATGTAAGCCTCACCTTGATTTCTCCTAGATTTTGCAACACTTTTGTTCCAAACTTCGGGATTCCTATCGCGCTTTCTTCCCCGTGAAGGTTCAGGCACGTCACCACCTTCGTCACCGTCACGAGTAGACATGACGTCCCTTCTTGGCAGGATGTGCGCGAGTCACCCGCGTATGTAGCTTACTTTCCCTCTATCATCCGTCTCCAGTCTTGAGAGCTGTAACATGCGGTAACAACGTAACCAGCATGTGCCTTTACTTCCATTTGTCGTCTACTACCCGTCAGGCAGTGTCAGTGTCAGCTGCCACCCGACGCCTGTCAGCCTTCAGTGTTGACACCTATACGAGAGAAAAGTGGTGTGTTACAAACACTTATATTTCGTTCTGCTCCTAACCCTTCCCAACCTTATCTAAGTTATCATTATCATGATCATTATTATTTCCATGACTCCATAAAGACTTGCAAGTGATATGGTTACGAGATGTACTTACGTGAAGATAATATGCAAGTAATTATGCTGCCAACGCGTAGACTTAAATTCGTGTTTTTGCTTGTCTCACTCTCAGCTGAGGCAGAGAGAGCGGGAAGGCAGGAGAGCGGGGGAGGAGGAAAGGGTAATCCGACCTTCTCATTGGCTAGAACCTTGCCAACACGGTGTAAGTACCGCAATTTTATTCGATTTCATTCCAATGAAAATGAAAGCGACACTGTGGTTGGCTGAGCGCCGGTGACTCACTCAAATTCCTCCAAGTTCCCGCCCGGAAAGCTCTGCCCTTTAAAATCAAATGTAACACATATGAACATAGGAAATACCCAACAATAAATTAACGCCAAATAGATCATGAGTACCTCTACTCTATGGTGTCAATAACGTGATTTTGACTGCGGTGGCGCTTACGTGGTTGTCGCTCCGACGACCACACATACCACCTTCAATACATCAGAGCCAATGCCTAGATCTCAGATGTGTATACTGAACATGATATCTTAATCCCACTGTCGTAGGTATTCGAAACCCATTGCGATGTCAGCCGCTGTGCTACTTTCTTCTGGCGGCCACTACGAAGCGGAGGAAGCTGTGAGTCGGAATGCTTCCCATCATCTTCGCGATTTGATGTGCGCTCTGATAGATCATCTCTAAATTAACCATTCTTCAGCATCAGTGATCGATGGGCCGAAGGAATCTTCTGTTCCTCCACATGTGCGCCCACTACCCATCCTGATAAGGTAGGTTCGTCGGCTACCTATCCCGATGATAATGCTCACACGGTCCCACCGACCGCTCGCATGGTCTTGCACGTCAACGTAACCACCGAGGTGAAGGCGGGGGAGTGATCGTGCAGTACAGTCAAGCCTCAATTTCGCCTGTTACATGAGGTGTTCGTCTCTGGAATCACACCCGTCTGCAGCTCGGTGGTATTTTTTTTTTTTTTTTTTTTTTGTGTATTATATCACAAAGGACTGGCCAAGGGCACAACAAAAAGAGGTAACACAAAGCCCGCTTAGTTGCCAGTCCCTATAAAGAAGACAGTGAGAGAATAAAAAAAGGAAGGTGGGCCAATTTAGTTTGGGAGGTGTCTTGTTACTCTTCTTTTGAAAAGATTTAAGTCGTAGGAAGGTGGAAAAATAGAAACAGGAAGGGAGTTCCAGAGTTTACCAGTGAAAGGGATGAAAGAGTAAAGATACTGATTAATTCTTGCATTAGGAAGATGGACAGAATAGGGATGAGAATAAGTAGAAAGTCTTGTGCAGCGAAGCCACGGGAGGGGGGAGGCATGCAGTTAGCAAGTTCAGAAGAGCAGTGAGCATGAAAATAACGGTAGACGACAGCAAGAGAAACAACATTGCGGCGGTGATTTAAATATTGAAGACAGTCAGTCAGAGGAGGGGAGTTGATGAGACTTAAAGCTTTTGACTCAACCCTGTATAGGAGAGCTGTATGAGTGGATCCCCCACAAACATGTGAGACATACTCCATACGTGGGCGGATAAGGCCCCTGTTGATAAATATATTTTATTTATTTGATATTTTTTATCAACCTCTATATACAATTATCACAAGATGCTTTTGCAAAGAAATGGAATATATTGGTCCGATGAGTCGAGACTCTTATACGGACCTCAAGCCAAAAAGAAAATGTATCACATTTGTAGAAGTCGTAGAACATTTTCATCGATATTCATCACTATTATATGAGATGCTATTTGTTATTGAAAACATGCATTACCATATATGTACAGTTGTACACACATACAATACTCACATACTTACTGTATATATACTTTTGTATATATACACTGTCCTCCTCATATAAAGTATATATATATTTCTTTTTTTTTTACATTTGTGCCTATAGCGCCTGTAGGCAGTGGTGACCCAGGGCTCGGATGGTAGGCTCTGGAGGCTCACTTGAGGGCTCTGATGGTTGGTCCTCGCCCGTGGTGGCGCAGACAGGATTCTTATAGTAACGCCTGTGATTAGAGAGGCTCATGCCGCCCCCCTGTGTCCTCCGATGCACTCGCAATCAAAGGTAGAGTTAATGGGCAGGGCATGTCCGTGTTCTTAGGCCACTCGACGGTGCAGAAAGGTTTTGGTTTTCTTCGGGGATCGAACTCGGGTCACCGAGAACGCCAGTCGGAGACGCTAACCCCTCCGCTACCGCCTCCCTACAATTTACACCTATCAAGATACGTGTGACCCTACTATATACATAAACATCCATACATAGTATATCCCTACATAATATATCTACATAAATGTAGATGCAAGTGTCAATGCACTGTCAGTGTCAGGTACACAGCCATGCTTCATCAAACACCTATACTACTAAATTTGCCTGTTTATACTCATATATGATATGAACTTATAAATATCTATACACATATACACACATACACATGCACACATATATACATATGCATACCAATACACATTCATACATAGGGCTACATATACATATATACATATACATGCATACATATGCATATACACACATACACACATATATATATACACATATACATATACAAAATAATGATTTTTAATGATTTGTATACAACTATAGATAGCTATATAGTATATATAGTTTGTAATTAGTTTTTCTTTTACCTTTTATTTGAAACCTATTCGAGTATTACAATTTCTAATACTTTCGGGAAGTTGATTCCATATCCTATTCCTTTATAGGACACCCCTATAAAGAACCCTTTTTTGAGCATGTGAGGTTCAGCAGTAAGGAATTCGGAGATTGTCTGGTCTTCTGGTAAAATTTTGTGATATCTGAAATTCACAATCGATGAAAAATGTATTCAAAGCGTTGTAAACAAATAAACATGTTTGTAGCTTGATTATGTCAGGTGGTTTTAATAACTTGTGCTCTCGAAACAGGGGGGTTGTATGCTCAAAGCGACTAGTATTGTAGGTCATAACTCTTAGTAACTTTTTTTGTGCAAGAAAAAGGCTATCTATGTAGGTTTTAAAGGTTCCCCCTCATATTGCTGATCCATATACGTAGTAGGTAAGGATAAACTAATGCAAAATAAAGAAGTTTCAAGGTATCTGCATTCATATGTTACCTTACTTTGTAAATAATCTCATTTAATTTATAAATTTTCATTTACACTATTTATATGGGATTTCCAGTTCAACTTATTATCAATTACTATTCCCAAGAATTTTACTTCAGTTACTTGGTCTAACATTGTATCATCCATTACGATATTAATGACTTGTGGCAGTTCTCTGTGTGCATATGAAATCATATAATGGGTTTTGCTACTGTTTAAAGTTAATTTATTACGCTTTATCCATTTTAATATTTTTTAAAAATTATTTATTCATAGTATCTTGTATACATATGCGAGGTCTTTTCCTTGAAAAATAATATTGGTGTCATCAGCAAATAAAAAAAACTTTAATTTCTCACTACAGCGTATTATATCATTAAAATATATATTAAAAATAAGATTGGACCCAAAAACTGACCCTTGAGGTACACCACAGGCAACTAATTTCTTGGAAGATACTGCATTAGTATACGTAGTGTATTGTTGTCTGTAACTTAAATAGCTTTTGACCCATGCCTGCGCTGACCCACGAACTCCGTAAACTGACAGTGTTTGTAGCAAAATTGAGTGTGAGTGTATCAAAAGCCTTGGAGAGATCACATAATACAGTAACATGAAACATTTTATTATCTAAAGCGTTCTAAATATTCTGAGATAAGTCATGGATCGCTAGCTCTGTTGAACATTTGGGTCGAAACCCATATTGACAGTCTGTTAGTAGTGAATGTTGAGTTAAGTAGTCCATTAACCTAATGCAAGCAATTTTTTCAAAAATCTTACTGGATGTTGGTAAAATTGATATTGGTGTATAGTTTGTACATTGTGATTTATTACCTTTTTTATGGATTGGTAACACTTTTAATATGTGAAGTTGTTGGGAAAGGAGCCTATTGCGAAAAATGTATTACTTATGTGCACAAGGAAAGGCGAAACTTCATCAGAACATGATTTAATTTCTCTAATGCTGACATCATCATGTCCAGGGGATGTTACCTTCAGATTTTTCATGACTTCTTTTACATCAGATAATGTCGTTGGTTGAAAATTAAAAGAATGTGGAACAGGCTCCGGAAGAAATTCTTCAAATGAAGCTGATGTCTGCTGTAAATTCTGAGCTAACCTGATGGGAACACTACAGAAATAATCATTAAAGCCCTCTTCTATTTCAAATATATTATTCAAAATCGTATTATTATAATCAAATGAGGTTACTGGTCTAGACTTATTTCTGCCAATTACGTTATTCATGGTTTGCCAAATTTTCTTCGAATTCCCTGCATATTCCTTCAACTTTGACCTAAGAGTTCCTCCAACCTTCATTTCTAGCGGCCCGAATAACAGATGTTATTCGGGCCACTAGTTAATGTATTCCTGTACTTCTTGTAACTGTGATCATATGTGATAGGCCATTTGGCATATAACTTCTGTAATCAATTTCTTTCTCTGATATATTTTTTTATTGCATACGGCTTACCTATGTGTTTTTCTTTAATCGTGTATTGCTTAACAGGAAAATGATTGTCATAAATGTTTTTAAAGTGTTCCATATACCAATCATAATCTTCATTAATATTTAAATCAGGAGTTATATTCCATTGATAATCCCTCAATTCTGCTTTAAATCTATTGATCAAGTCATCAGAAAAGATTTTCTTCAATATTTTAAGATACAACTATTTGTATTATTATTAAAAGTAAAAGAACTGAATACTGGAAAATTATCACTTAATGAAGAGTATAATATTCAACTATTTATATAATTATCTAAGTCATTCGTCCATATAGTATCAATTAATGTTGCTGAAGTATTGGTTACTCTGGTTGGTTTAGTTAAATATAGTTGGAAAAAATGAACAGGTATAAAACAGATTAACAAGACTATCAGATTTGTTATCATTATGTTTAAGAAGATCAATATTAAAGTCATCCATAATATAACAAGGCATACGTAATTCCCCTAATGTTTCGAGAATGTTTTCAAGTGAAGCTAAAAACTCATCAGTGTTGGCGTTTGGTGGCCTATAAATAATACCAACTACGAAATTGTTTGCTTTTGAAGTCTGAACTAATAAGGATTCTATGTGGTTAAACTGGAGAGAGACATTTTGATATACATTTCCTTGAATATTGTTATGTAAGTACAGAGCTAATCCACTACCCCTAGTACTCCTATTGTTGAAGTATGCTGCATATTAATTTAGGTTATATACTGTACAAATGTCATCATTTAATCTAGTCTCACAATAGTAATTGTAATCTAGTAATAATTACTAGTAATCTAGTCTAAGAATATCAAAATTAATCCCTAGAGTGGCTATTGGTCAACTAATGATTCCAAATCAAGTGGAACACTATTGATATTGTAACTTAATAATTTAAGACTCGTGTCTGTAAATCAGTAAAGTAATAATGACAATTAGGTTCTTGTAAATTATGATCAATTAAATTATTATCTAAAAGATATCTTTTGTCATGTTGAAATGGAAAGAAATTGATATTATTGATAACACTTATATAAAAATCATGTTTGTAATCCTCATTCAGTAATTTAACAATCTCTGTTTATTTCAAATCATGAAATGGAAAGGAACTAGAACCATCAAACTTTGTGAAATAGAGTTGCCCCAAGCAACTGGGAGGGAGAAAAAAAGGACTCAGACGCCACAAGACACTTAACTTCTTAGAAGCTGTTTTAGTAAGCGAGGAGATAAAAGATTTCCAGTTAAGATTTTTAGTAAAGGATAGTTCAAGAATGTTCATTGTAGAAGGAGACAGTTGAGTGTCATTGAAAAAGAGGTGATAGATACCTGGTAGGTTTTGTCGAGTAGATAGGTGAAGAAATTGGGTTTTTGAGGCATTGAACAAAACAAGGTTTGCTTTGCCCCAATCAGAAATAATAGAAACATCAGAAGTAAGGCGCTCGGTGGCATCTCTCGGTGAATCACTTCCTGTTGAGTTGGGTGTCTAATAAATGACGTTGACAAATGCAGGGTAGAATTATAAGCGTAGGAGTGGATAGAGCTTTGAGTTAGACTTAGAAGATCATTAATGGATAATAGAAAGAGAGTGGGTGATAGGACAGAACCCTGGGGAACACCACTATTGATAGATTTAGGAGAAGAACAATGTCCGTCTACAGTAGCTGCAAAATAACGGTTTGAAAGGAAACTAAAGATGAAGGTACAGAATGAAGGATATACACCGAATGAGGGTAGTTTGGACATTAAAGATTTGTTCCAGACTCCATCAAAAGCTTTTGAGATGTCATGGGCAACAGCAAAAGTTTCACTGAAACCCCTAAAGGAGGATGACCAAGATTCAGCTAGGAAAGCTAGAAGATCACCATTAGATCGCCCTTTACGGAAATCGTACTGACGATCAGATAGAAGATTATGAACAGATAGTTGCTTAATAATCTTCTTATTAAGTATAGATCCAAAAACTTTAGAAAGGCAGAAAGTCAAAGCTATAGGACGGTAGTTTGAAGGATTATAACGACAACCCTTCTTAGGAACAGGTTGGATGTGAGCAAACTTCCAACAAGAAGGAAAGGTGGAAGTCGATAGACAAAGACGGAAAAGTTTGACCAGGCAGGGTGCAAGCACAGAAGCACAATTTTTGAGAACAATAGGAGGGACTCCGACAGGACCGTAAGCCTTCCGACGATCTAGGCTAGAAAGGGTAAAGAAAACATCATTACGAAGGATCTTAATAACAGGCATAATATAGTCAGAGGGTGGAGGAGAAGGAGGAACAAGCCCTTCATCAACCAGAGTGGAATTTGCAGCAAATATTTGAGCGAAGATTTCAGCTTTAGAAATAGATGAGACAGCTGTGGAGCCATCTGGGTGAAGCATAGGAGGGAAAGATGAAGGAAAAAAAATGGTAGAAATGTTATTAGCTACATGCCAGAAGTCACGAGAGTAATTCGATTCAGAAAGATTTTGACATTTTCTATGAATGAAGGATTTTTGGTAAGTTGAAGTAAAGATTTGGCATGATTACGAGCAGAAATATAATGGGCATGAGTTTCAGGAGATGGATGGTTACGGTATCGTCTGTGAGCCGCCTGTCTATCTTGGACAGCATGAGAACAAGCAGAGTTAAACCAAGGTTGACGGGCGTTAGGATTAAAGAAAGTGTGGAATGTCCGCCTCCATGTCAGAGACTATGACCTCAGTTATACGTTCTGCACAAAGAGATGGGTCTCTGACATGGAAGCAGTAATCATTCAATGGAAAATCAGAGTAGTACTGCCTTAGGTCTTCCCACTTAGCTGAGTTGAAATGCCAGAAGCACCTCCGCTTAGGTGGGTCCCGAGGCGGCACGGGAGCGATAGGACAGGTTACATAAATAAGACTGTGATCGGAGGAACCCAATGGAGAAAATAGTTTCACAGAGTAAGCAGAAGGGTTAGTAGTTAGGAAAAGATCAAGAATGTTTGGCGTGTCTCCAAGGCGGTCAGGAATACGGTAGGGTGCTGCACCAGCTGCTCTAGGTCTTGGAGGATAGAAAAGTTGTAGGCTTGTTCACCAGGTTGGTCAGTGAAAGAAGATGATAGCCTATGCTGGTGGTGAACATTGACATACCCAAGAATTGAAGTTTCTGCTAAAGGAAAATGAGACGATATGTGCTCCACTTTTGATGTTAAATAGTCTAAGAATTTTACATAGTCTGAAGAGTTAGGTGAGCGATATAAAGCACACATTAATTTAGTAAGAAAGAGACATTGAAGTCGAAGCCAGAAGGTAGAACATTCGGAAGAGTCAAGACCGTGGGCACGAGAGCAAGAGATGTCGTTGCGCACATATACGCAACAGCCAGCTTTGAATTGAACATAAGAATAGAGACAGTAAGAGGAGACATAAAAAGGACTGCAGTCAGTGCCATTCGGGTGTATATGAGCGATGGTGTGCAAGAACCGCAGACCTCATGGGATGGCCAAACATGATCTGTGCTGGCGACTTTTTCTCTGCACGAGGAGTGTTCCTGTACTCAAGTAACCTTCTGGCGAATCCATCTGCGTCTAGATGTCCTCGTCGTGTTGTCGTCATGATCAGTTTATTGACTGTTTTGACAGCGGCCTATGCGTGTCCATTGTCGCGAGGGTTGTATGGTGAAGTCATCCGGTGCTATACCCCCCATCGAGCCAGGAACCAACATACAGCTGATGACGTGAACTAGGGACCACCATCAGTCCTTACAGGACGATGGCAACACCAGTATCAGCGAAGACTGAACGCATGGAACGGACGAGTTGGTCAGCTGATGCAGGCCGAGGGCATGCAAACACATATGGCCACCCAAACGAACGATCAACGTATACCAAATACATGTGACCAGTAACGTGGAATTATTCTGCCGACACAGACTCAAACACTTTGCTGGGTCGACGACCTTCATCCTGCCAGAGTGGGTCGTTCTGATGACTCAGGAAAAGGGAGCGGCACTGACGACAACTGGATACGATGTTTTCGATGGGTCTATCAATTCCCGGCCAATAAGTGGTTAGCCGATCCCGACGTTTGGTGCGTCCGATCCCTTGATGGCCGTTGTGGAGGTGTGTTAGAGTTTCAGGTTGAAGGCTGTGAGGAATCAATATCCTCGAACCGTACACGATATCATCATTCACTACGAGCAGGCCTCGGACAGGCTAAAATACTCGCAGGTGTGTGGGAGATGTATTTGTATGATTAGGCAATATGTAGGAGATGCAGTTTGTAGGTTAACATAATTGTACATTGGTAAATCGGCGGCTTGGGTCCGGCCCGGCCTTCCCGCCAATAGTCGAGTCAGTCCGCCTCCAGCTAGCTTAAAGAGCAGTTCGCGCTCAGCTCATGCTGATCGCGGAGGTCAGCAATGACATTCTTTAAGGCGATATATTCAGGGTACTGTTGCACAGCCGCACGCACCCGCTCCAAGATTTGATCCTTTAGAGGTGCTAAACGAACGCCATCTTCATTGACAGCATGCTGGGCGGAGACTACTGTGCCTTTGAGGGGTTCCATGTCATCACTGTCTGAGCTCAATGGTTTTTCCCTTGTTTCCACCGGGCTGTGAAAGAGTGTCTGCAGAGTTTTTCCCGCATACGCTGTAGACGTGGGTTCTTAATCTATCCTAGTAGCTTTGTGTTGAGGATGGGAACCAATGGCCGGTGATCCACTACAAGGTTAAAGTGAGTTAGACCTGTGATATAGGCCCTGCACTCTCGTATGGCCCATAAAACATATGTCATTTCCACTTATATAACTGCCTATTGAGACTATGTGGCCATGAGAAACCTGGAGCCGCACTGGATGACCTTCCAACCTTCACCTTGTTTCTCTAAGAGGACAAAACTGATCCCGTGCATTATTGATGCATCCATCTGACGCATAGTTGGTAATGATGAGTCGAAGACTGTGAGGACAGGTGGTGATACGAAAAACTGTTTGACCCTTTCGAATGCCTTCTCGTGCTGTGAGGTCCAGCACCATTCATTCTAGGGCCGTAGTAGGTTTCGTAAGGGCTGCGCGCCTTCTTCTAAAGCTGAGGAAAACCTAACTGGAGACCTCCGAACTGGTTGGTGAAGCCCATGGATGATCTAAGGTCGGTGATGAACTGTGGCCTTGGAAAAGAGGCCGTGAGAGCTACACATGGTTGTCCCTGTTACTTAATGCTACCTACATCCACCTTTCATCCCTATCCATGACAATGTCTAGTCTTCTTTTAAAACTCCCTATTGACTCCGCACTAACTATTTGACGACTGAGAGACAATTCCAATCATTTAACACCCTATTTGTTAAACAGTTTTTCCCTATTTCATTTTTAAATCTACGTTTTTCCAGTTTGAATCTGT
Organism: Chionoecetes opilio; assembly: GCA_016584305.1. Lineage (NCBI taxonomy): Eukaryota > Metazoa > Arthropoda > Malacostraca > Decapoda > Majidae > Chionoecetes > Chionoecetes opilio. The sequence goes on from JACEEZ010020928.1 coordinate 406,685, forward strand.
TACTTCTTGTTCTACCCTGATTCCTAACCGTAAGAACTATTCCTACATTTCCTTCATTGTATCCCTTTAACCTCTTAAACTTTTCTATCAGAATGCCCTTTACTGTACGCAACTCGAGTGAGTGTATATTTAATAACTTTAATCTCTTCTCATAACTAAAGTTACGCATCTCCTGTATCATTTTGGTTATCCTTCTCTACACTGATTCTAACAAAGATATACCCATCCTGTAATATGGAAATCAACACTGAATCGCATAGTCTAGGTGAGGACTGACTAGAGCCAAATAAAGCTTTAAAATAACCTCAGCACTTTTACATTTTAACATTCCTGGCAATTAATCCTAACACCCTATTAGTTCGATTTGTAACCTTGATACATAGTTTCCTAGGACGGACGTCTGAGCTTGACTGCACTCCCAGATCTTTCTCACCTTCAGATCTTTATAGCGATACATTGCGTATAGTGTACCTATTACCACGATATTTTCTACCAACATTAATTACGCTCTATTTTTTAATATTATATTCCATCTGCCACCTGACTACCCGCTCATTTAACTTATCTACGTCTCCCTGCAATATGTTTACATCAGACTGTGATCAGATAATCCTACCTACCTTAGTATCATCAGCAAGCTTGCTGATATCACTGCTAATCCCACTATCTAAGTCGTTGATGTAAATAAAAAATAGTAATGGTCCAAAAACAGACCACTGTGGAACTCCACTTATTACCTGCCCCCATTGAGGTTTAGAACCATTAATTGTAAACCTTTGTTGCCTATCACTTAGCTAAGATCTAATTCAACGAAGAACTTTCCCATCTAATCCATGTGCCTTAAGCTTATTTAACCCTAGAACACTAACTTTGATTTCGAGTCACATCAACCCTAACTTGGGGTAAATGATACCCCATTTAGAAAAAAATTTGGAAAAAATACTTTTCAACTAAATGTATTAATTCTACAAAAATAAACATAAAGTACAAAAACTGGCCTTTCATTTGTAATGCATAAATGGTCAATAAATGGTATGTAAAAGGTATGTAAATGGTAAATAAAAGAAAGCAGGTATCTGCAGTCGCAACTCATAAAAGCGTATGATTTCATGCACATATACTATACGTGTTATACAAAAAAATCACTGTATTATTAATATAGTTAGAGCCAAAAAAATCAATTTTGGTCCACCCACACCCATGTTGTAGAAACGCCAGTAGACAGAGTCCCATTCTTTATCTACCACTAGGAACTGTACGGGAGGGGCAAAAACAGGGCATATATTTAACTGTAAAAAATTGGCAATTTTTAGTTCGTAGTGTAATATTTTGTTTTTTCCTTTCTCTATTAATCCAAAGCGACCAAAAATTAATAGATTGATGTTCTGAATGTCCTATGACAGCGTTTGAGCTACACAAATATTTTTGAATATTTGTTTACCCATATAAATAAATAATTACTTATGGGTGGACTTTCATGAAAGTAAAACATTGATGTAGGTACAATATATATATTTTTTTCAGTTTTGTACAGTTGTAAATGAACAAGAGCTGATAAAAAGGAAGATCTTACCTTGATTACTGGTTGCACTCCACACACACGGGGTAGATGTGCCGTGAGCACACAGCACGCTTACACCTGTTGCAACTGTGGCGTGACTTTTTATCCTCTGACCTTGGGCACATTTTACACCGCCTCACTGCTCTCTGCCAGCACTGGGAGAATGTTAGCAGCACTACTAGGTGACGGGATATTACAGACAGTGCTGATGAGGATTTTGAGGGCTTTGGACAGGGTGGGAATGTTACTCCAATGTTGACACCATGGTGTAAAGGTCGAGGGTCACTGCTAACTCATGTGCCTGCTTGCATGTGCTTGTGCCTGATTAACCTGGCTGCACTTATCCTCTCCAGGTTTTCTGAGTGTATTATTCACGAGTTGATGACAGAGGCATTCATCATCCCATATAAAACAGTTATGTTACCCCACGCTAGATAGTACATGCACACTAACGTGGGGTAAGCCTTACCCAAAACGCCTCCTCAAAGTCACACGAAAGAGCGAGCTACGCGAAACTACAGATACTACAAGTGCACACCAAGAACATAAGCTATTGGCCATTTCAGCCCGCAACCTGCGCTGGCTACTCAGTGAGAGTGAAACAAATATTATGGGGTAAAATACCCCAGTGGTCTAATGGTATAAAAAATGGGGTAATAGTTCAGTGTTCCAGGGCTAAGAGTCTCTCGTGTGGTACCTTGTCGAATACCTTAGTAAAGTCCAAGTATAAACTCGATAGATTAATGCGACATTATCTACCCTTGGTGAACCCATGCTGTTAATCTATTACCAATCAATGTTTTTATAGATGCTTGCTAAAAAAAATTGCAATAACATATTCCAATAATTTACCTAGCACTGACGTCAGGCTAACGGGTCGATAATTTGACATTAATCCTGTATCACCCTTCTTAAATATGGGAAATACCTTTCATTTCCCCAACATCAACCGTACCTCCCCATATCAACCGATTTCCTAAAAATATGCACTAACGACTTACTAACAACTTATTTGCATTATTTTAATACCCTGGGATAAACCTAGTTCGTCTGGTCCTGCTGACTTGAATTTCGTCATTCTATCTATACCTTCTTCTACATTTCCCTAGTTATCACAATATATATGAGTTTCTCGTCATCCTTTCCTCTAAACATCTGTTCACAATGAAGTACAATCTGCATATGAGTAAATCGACTTGAGTAACTTACCTGAGTAAAAACACTTACGAAATAATCATCTAAAATTTTACACATGTCCTCATCAGACCTTACACAAATCTCCCTGCTCTATTTTAATGGTCCCACAATTTCCCTAGTCTTTGTTTTATACACCTGAAAAAGTCCCTTTGGGTCGGTCTTTGGCTGGCCAGCAACCTTAATCTCAAAATTGTTCTCTGCTATTCCTGTTAACCTTTTCACTGTCTTAGCCACCACGTTATACTGGTCTCTGTTCACCTGCCCTGCCTTAACGTTCTTATACATGTCCCTTTTTACTCTTATGTTGTGTTTTAAAGTCGCAGTCACCCATTTGGGGTCGTTTTTCCTTGATTTTATCGCCCTATAAGGAATTTGCTGTTTATTTTATTTTTTATTTTTTTATCACAAAGGATAGGCCAAAGGCACAACAAAAAGAGGTAGCACAATGCCCGCTTAGTTGCCAATCCCTATAAAAAAGACAGTAAGAAACTAAAGAAAGGGGGGTGGGCCAATTTAGTTCGGGAGGTGTCTTGTTACTCTTCTCTTGAACATATTTAAGTCGTAGGAAGGTGGAAATATAGAAACAGGAAGAGAGTTCCAGAGTTTACCAGTGAAAGGGATGAAAGAGTATATTATATACTGATTACCTCGTGCATTAGGAAGATGGACAGAATAGGGATGAGAATGAGTAGACAGTCTTGAGCAGCGAGGCCACGGTAGGGGGGGAGGCATGCAGTTAGCAAGTTCAGAAGAGCAGTGAGCATGAAAATAACGGTAGAAGATAGCAAGAGAAGCAACAGTAAGGTGATGATTTGAATATTGATGACAGTCAGTCAGAGGAGTGGAGTTGATGAGACTAAAAGCTTTTGACTCAACCCTGTATAGGAGAGCTGTGTTAGTGGATCCTCCCCAAACATGTGAGACATACTCCATACATGGGCCAATAAGGCCCATGTAGAGATCAATCAGCTGGGAGGGAGAGAAAAATGGACGCAGACGCCACAGAACACCTAACTTCTTAGAAGCTGTTTTAGTAAGAGATGAGATGTGAGATTTCCAGTTCAGATTTTTTGTAAAAGATACCCCAAGAATGTTCATTGTAGAAGAAGGAGATAGTTGACTGTCATTGAAGAAGAGGGAATCTGGTAGGGTTTGTCGAGTAGATAGGTGAAGAAATTGGGTTTTTGAGGCATTGAACAAAACAAGGTTTGCTTTGCCTCAATCATAAATTATAGAAAGATCAGAAGTTAGGCGTTCGGTGGTATCTCTCCGTGAATCACTAGTTCCTGTTGAGTTGGACGTCTAATAAATGACGTTGAAAAATGCAGGGTAGAATCATCAGCGTAGGAGTGGATACTACTTCCGTACCTTCATCTTAATTTTTTTCTTCAAACCGTTCTATTGCAACTACTGTAGACTTACACTGTTCTAATACAAAATGTATCAATAGTGGTGTTCCCCAAGGTTCTGTCCTATCACCCACTCTCTTTCTATTATTCATTAATGATCTTCTAAGTCTTACTCAAAGCCCTATCCACTGGATAGGGCTTTGACTGGATAGACTTAGCCCTATCCTTATCCTCAAAGCCCTATCCTTTGACTGGATAGGGCTTGATACCACTATTGATACATTTTGTATTAGAACAGTGTAAGTCTACAGTAGTTGCAATAGAACGGTTTGAAAAAAAACTTAAGATGAAGGTACAGAGAGGAGGATAGAAACTGAATGAGGGTAGTTTGGAAATTAAAGATTTGTGCCAGACTCTATCAAAAGCTTTTCATATGTCAAGGGCAACAGCAAAAGTTTCACCGAAACCCCTAAAGGAGGATAACCAAGATTCAGTTAGGAAAGCTAGAAGATCGCCAGTAGATCACCCTATACGGAAACCGTACTGGCGATCAGATAGAAGATTGTGAACAGATAAATGCTTAAGAATCTTCTTATTAAGTACAGATTCAAAAGCTTTAAAAAGGCAGGAAACCAAAACAATAGCACGGTATTTTGAAGGATTAGAACGGTCACCCTTCTTAGGAACAGTTAGGATGTAAGCAAACTTCCAGCAAGAAAGAAAGGTGGAAGTAGATAGACAAAGACGGAAAAGTTTGACCAGGCAGGGTGCAAGCACAGAAGCACACTTTTTGAGAACAATAGGAGGGACTCCGTCAGGACCGTAAGCCTTCCGAGGATCTAGACCAGAAGGGGCAAATAAGACATCTTACGAAGGATCTTAATAACAGGCAAAATATAGTCAGAGGGTGGAGGGAAGGAGGAACAAGCCCTTCATCAACCAGAGTCGAGTTTTCAGCAAAAGTTTGAGCAAAGAGTTCAGCTTTAGAAATAGATAAGACAGCTGTGGAGCCATCTGGGTGAAGCATAGGAGGGAAAGATGAAGAAGAAAAATTGTTAGAGATGATATTAGCCAGATACCAGAAGTCAGGAGAGGAATTCGATGCAGAAAGATTCTGACATTTTCAATGAATGAATGAGTTTTTGGTTAGTTGAAGTAAAGATTTGGCATGATTAGGGGCATAAATATATAGGGCATGAATTTCAGGAGATGGATGGTTACGGTACCGTTTGTTAGCCGCCTCTCTATCTTGGACAGCATGAGAACAAGCAGAGTTAAACCAATGTTGACGGGCTTTATGAATAGGAAAAGTGTGTCGAATGTACGCCTCCATGCCAGAGACTATGCCCTCATTTATGTGCTCTGCACAAAGAGATGGGTCTCTGACATGGAAGCAGTAATCATTTCATGGAAAATCAGAGTAGTACTGCATTAGGTCTTCCCACTTACCTGAGTTGAAATGCCAGAGGCACCTCGGCTTAGGTGGGTTCCGAGGCGGCACCAGAGCGATGGACAGGTTACATAAATACGATTGTGATCGGAGGAGCCCAACGGAGAGAATACTTTCACAGATTAAGCAGAAGGGTTAGTAGTTAGAAAAACATCAAGAATGTTTGGCGTGTCTCCAAGGCGGTCAGGAATACGGGTAGGGTGCTGCACCAGCTGCTCTAGGTCTTGGAGGATAGAAAAGCTGTAGGCTTGTTCACCAGGTTGGTCAGTGAAAGAAGATGATAGCCTATGCTGGTGGTGAACATTGAAATACCCAAGAATTGAAGTTTCTGCTAAAGGAAAATGAGATGAGATATGCTCATGATATGAGATGTGCTTTTGATGTTAAATAGCCGAAGAATTTTACATAGTCCGAGGAGTTAGGTGAGAGATATACAGCACGGGTAAATTTAGTAAGAGATTGACATTGAAGTCGAAGCCAGATGTTAGAAAATTCGGAAGATTCAAGACCGTGTGCAAGAGAGCAAGTAATGTCGTTGCGCACATATTCGCAACAACCAGCTTTGGATTGAAAATTATAATATAAACAGTAAGAGGAAACAACAAAGGGACTGCTGTCAGTACTCACAGACAACTGGTTTTTGGTGAGGAAAAGAAAGTGAGATTTAGAGGAGGAGAGATGATGTTCCACAGATTGAAAGTTGGATCTAAGCCGGCGAATATTGCACAAGTTTAAGGAGAGAAAGTTGGAGGAAGTATCAAGACACCTCGAGTCCTCACCATGATGACGGTCCGACCTGGGGATATTTATGGTCCCCTCTTCAGTAAGGGACTCCGAGGCAGAGTGTATGAAAGCCATATTAAAATTTTGAGTGAAGATAGTGTAGTGATGTAAGTGCATGTTATGTAGTGTGAGTAGTAAGAGGAATTTTCTTTAGAGTGCAGGCTACAGCTACTCTCTTGTGTATCTGAGACACTAAGGGATATGAAAAGAGAGGACACAGAAGATTTCAATGATAAGTCTGCAGCACCCCTCAACCCCCGTAAGTACCCGGGAGTATTTCAACAAGGCGGCAGGTATCTGACTGATTACTCCCTCTGAATTAAAATCAATGCAATGACCTGCCAAAGACTACTGTATACTGGACTTTCTACTCAGTTTGGGCTATTTCCAGTGGAGGCTAATGCCGCGATTCCTAACATTTTCGAACATCACTCCCATTTCTCTTCCTATGGTTTATCAGTATAAATGATATACTGTTATCTTCGTAAATGTTTGTTCTATAATATTATCAAATAAAAAACAGTAAAATACACTAAAGAATTGTCATTACGAGACTCTGAAGAAATATGCATGAACATAATATTCACTTAAACTCTTCGCCATTTAATATTTTGCGAAAAAACATTTTACATGAAACATATCAATATAAGCGGAATTGCATTAGCTTTCCATTGATATATTTTGTTTCCTGATAAATTAATTAGAACGATGCATACATTAGCGTTAACTAAATAAATAACCCCATCAATTGGGAAAACTACCCGATTGATGTTTTTTTTTTAGTTAACGCTAATTCATACGTAGTGATAATTAATTTATCAGAAACGAAATATATCAATGGAAAGCTAATAAAATTCCGCTTCTATTGACATGTTTCATGTATAATATTTTCACGGAAAATATTAAATGGCGAAAAGTTTAAGTGAATTCATTGATATTTCTTCACTCTCTCATAATGGCATTTCTTTAGTGTATATTGTTTTTTTATTTGATAATATTATAGAACAAACATTTACGAAGATAACAGTATATCATTTATACTGATAAACCATAAGAAGGGAAATGGGAGTGATGTTTTAATAACTTTTTTACCTTGCCGATCGGCCTCCACTGGACATGGGCGGGTTGGCGCGGGGCACGAGTAGCAAGTCCAGTATACAGTAGTCTTTGGACCTGCAATTAAATTCCTGACAAATAACGTGTAATCTTCTTCAGCACTGACTTCACAGACACCTCTTTCCGCCCGGACCTCCGACTCCACCTTCCCTTCCATCCTACAACCCCAGTTAATCCCCTCCAGGTGTCTTCTTAATCTTGCATAATAAGTCTTTCTGAAGTCAGGTACTCTATGTTTATTAACACTCCTAGATCCTACTTTATAATTTAAGCAATACCTAATTTCACATTGATCGCTATTACCTAACTGACCTCCAACTTCCTACTGTGTAACTAAATTTTCCCTGTTTGTTAGTAATACATTTATAATATTATATTTCCTAGTAGGCTCTTTGATTGCTTGCTTAAAGAAGTAATCCTGAACTAGTTTTAACAAATCCTCTGCGACATTGTCTCCTACAAATAAATATCTGTATGTTCCTACGATTAAAATTTCCTACCATGCATGATCGATCATATCTACAAGCCCTGCTTATGTTTTGCTATATAGTAACTAAATCCTCTTTGGCTATGTTTGGAGGTCTGTACACTACACCCAAGACCATCATATCAGTGCATTCTCTAATTTCCATCCATATAAACTTTACACTATCATCTATTTTCATAACATTGTTAACACAACACTGAAATGTATCCCTGGCATAAAGTGCAACTCCACCTTCTCTCCTGCCGAACATGTCCTTGTGAAATTATGTTTACCCTTCTACCTCAACTTCTGGATTAAGTACATTGTGAGTCATCTAATCATGTTTATGAAAATACTATTATATCAACATATTCTACACTAGATGTTCCTCACAGTAAATCTATCTTTTTTTAAATACTCCTACAGTTTGTATAATAAACCTTTAAGTTGCACTTCTTCATCATGTCAATTTTCCCGCTTGTTTTATTTACACTGACTGTCCCTTTTAATCTTATATTTTTCCTAATCATACTGTCTTTCTTCCTACCTTGACCAACTGTATTCCTTCGTTGACTATCATGATTACTGCTCCTCACCTTCACACCCTCCTGGCCTCAAAGAAAACCCTGACCTCCATCTCACTCTCAACTCTCCACGCCAACACACCCACAGTGTGGGTCCCACACCCTATGAGAGAGATGTACCCTGTCTCTGTCGTACATGTGGTTCTTACCGAAACATCGGGCCCAGTTGTCATTAAGCAACCACCCGTTCATCATGCAATGATCGACCAGCAAGCTGTTCACAGTAAAAGCCCCATACCACCATCCCGGTCCACCAAACCTACGCGGAAAGATATCACACAAAACAGGGGTGCCTCCAAGGTCCCTAACCCTGCCCAGGGCCTCCTTGTAACTCCTTAAGAGCTCATGTCTCCCGGCCCTGCCTATATCATTCCCTCCTGCACTAATACCGACCATGGGCGCTATTCCCTCCCCAGCCAGAACAATCCCCAGTCTGTCTTCTATATCCCCTATCCCTTCTCAACGAAAACAGGCAAGCGTCCTATTTTTCCTATCTCTGTCACAGAAAGTCATATATAAATACTTGACCTGGCTGTCTCCCACAACCACGGTCTTACCTGAAGACAGGGAAGGCCCGTCTGTCTTTCCATCCATTACCTCCGCGCACTCGTCAACCAGGGTGGCAAAACTCTTCCTGGTCTCAGGAAGCGAAGCCTGCGGACTCCTATGGCCACTCTCCTTATTCCTCACTTCCTTCCAAGCTTCTTCCTTTCGGCGAGTCAGAGGGACTGTAGTTATTGGTACACCTCGAGTCCCCAGCAGTTGTATGAGCTCGACATTTTCCAGCTTGACAGATGTCACAACGTCATTCTGGCCTCTCCTTGCTTCGGTGAGGTCCTGCACCTGCGCACTAAGCTGCTTTAACTCCACTAGTACCTCACTTTTCGCCATCACTCTCACTAATCTCAGCGAGCTCTATAAGCCACGTCCTTCTCATTCAAGCACCCAGGCCGGAATGTGGAATATTTAATTAAGAGTCTCACATATGGTATCTTGTCGAATGCCTTACTTTATTCCAGATATAATATATGAAAATCTTCATCATTATCTGCTGTCTCATATGCTTTCCTATAAAGACTCAATAAATTGGTGATACATGATCTACCCTAGGTGAACCCATGTTGTGAATCATATACCGAACTATGCATCTATAAATGCTCTCTAATGTTTTTTTTACAATAACATATTCCAATAATTTACCTACCACTGAAGTCAGACTAACGGGTCTATCATTTAACATTAATCCTCTATCACCCTTCTTAAATATGGGAACTACATCTCATTTCCTCCACATTAACGGCACCTCCCCTAAATCGACCGAATTCCTAAAAATGTGTTCTAACAACTCATTAACAACCTCTTTGTATTCGTTTAATACCCTGGGATAAACTTCATCTGGTACTGGTGACTTAAACTTCTTCATTCTATCTATACCCTCTTTCACCATTTCCCTAGTTATCATATCTTTGAGTTTATCATTTCGATTTCAGTCATCCTTTCCTCTAAACATCTGTTCACTATCAGGTACCATCTGCATATGCTCCTGAGTAAGAACCTGATTGTATCGCCCAATAATGAATATTCTTTTTTTGGCCTCCAATTAAATTGCTGACAAAGAATGTGTAATCCTCATCTGCACTGACCTCACCGACTCCACCCTCCTCCCCGACATCAGACCTCACTTCAACCTCCATCCTCCCCCAGTTAATCCCTTCCAGGTGTCTTCTTAATCCTGCATAATTAGCCTTTATGGTGCCAAGTACTATATGCATATTAACACTTCTAGATCCTATTTTCCGTTTTAAACAAAACCTAATTTATCAAAGATTGTTATTACCTAACTGACCTCCAACTTCATTCACTGTAACTAAATCTGCCCTGTTTGTTAGTAATACATCCATAATTGTGTCTCCCTTAGTAGGCTCCTTGATTGCTTGCTTTATAAAGTTATCCTGAACTAGTTTTGAGAAATCCTCTGCGTCATTATATCTTACAATTAAATCCTAGTTATGTTCCTAAGATTAAAATGACCTACCACGCATAATTAATTACATCTACAAACCTTGCCTATTTCTTGCCAAATTGGAGCTGAATCCTCTTTACATAAGTTTGGAGGCCTGTACACTATACCGAGACCATTTTCACATTTCTCACCCTAACCTGTACTCCTATATACTCTAAAATATAATCTGTATGTATAACACTGTTAACTCAAAACTGCAATGTATCGCTTGCATAAAGTGCAACTCCTCCACCTCTCCTACCTAACATGTCCTTGTGAAATAACTTGCACCCCTCAATCTCAACTTCAGTATTAAATTCTTTGCATGTCATTCCTAACCATGTTTATGTTAATGCTATTATATCAAAATATTCTACACCAGCTTGTCCTCTCAGTAAATGTATTTTGTTTAAAATGCTCCAATAGTTTGTACAGTACACCTTTAAGGGGCCGTTCTCCGCCCGTGTTTTACATAGTACTTTGCAGGCTCCCAGTTTCATGTCTTTAAAGTAAAACATAATGTTTTGTATATGATTTGACAGGTCAATGTATTCTTTAAATACTTGTCTAGAAAAATGTATATTTTAATTTTTTTCTTATTTAGATTTGGTGATTAAAATATTTTCGAAAAAGTTTTTTTTGAAAAAAAAAACATATATGGCATTAAAAAAAAAAAAATTCGTAACAAATACTTAGATAAATGGTTGAAAAAGATAACACTTATATATTTTTATAAATCCCCTGAAAAATAAGTGTTCTGGGATTTTTTTCTTATAGCAAAGTATTATTTTCAGAAATTAGCGTTGAAAAAAATAACTCACTTTATCTCATAACTCAGTAAGTATAAGTCCTAGGTGCATAAAAATTGGTACACTACTTTTGTACCTATTAGTCATTTATATGTGAAAAGATTATTGTTCCATCTTTATAATCATGGATGAAGGATAAGATGTATAAGGCCTTTACCGGTACAAAAATATCTCACCACTGGGGATCCTCGGAACGTAAGTGTCTTCATGTGGTTTTTTTTTTTAACCAGTGATGTGCCCTTCCCCACACTCTACTAATGTCCCTAACCAGAGAGAACTAAAATTAAGCTAGAAAATGTTTTAAATTAAGCTTTGTAGCTGATGTTCTGTATACACACATTCTCTCATTAGGTGGACTAAGAGAAAACGTTTTTGTGATAGGATAGACTACTATAAAGTGCAAAATTTTATTTAAATCCATTCAAATCGCATTATGAAGATAAATTCCTGGGCATTTAAATGTCCAGCCATGTGCGCACCGATCGGCTGGCCATTTAAACTGTTAAAGAGACCGATTTCAATGCACGTAGGACTTTTTTCATGGCAGAATGATCAAATTTAAGGTATGAATGAAAAGAAAATGTGAAAATACAATAATTTTTTTTTTTTAAATATTTCACCTTAAGCTACTTTTCTACATCTTGACAATTTTCCCAATTGCTGTAACTAACCCTTTCCTCTCTCTCTTGTTACAACTCCGTTCAGTTCCCTGCCTTATAAAACTATTTATAGTGTCACTGGTTTCCCTTCCTCTGACCCTAGTGTCCATTCCTCGCTTGTATATAAAAAATAACTGTAAGGCACCTACTTTCCTTTCAAGGGATTCAGACAATTTCTGAACCTCTTTCCGCGAAAAGTGATCCCCATCCTTGTGTTACAGGCTGTACTGCTCGAAAACGTTGTCCAATTCATCGACAAATGCCCAATCATTGGCTTTGCAGTGAATTGCCAGCCGGCAATTCAGAGCAATCGCCCTGGAGTACCACACGTCGTTAACAGTGCGCCTCGGAAGGACACCACACACCACAGGGACCCCAACCCTATCCTTAACCTTTCCTACAGCCTCCTTGAACCGCCGCAGTAGTTATTCAATAATTAAACGATCAACGTCGTTTCTTCTCGCGCTCAGGCAAACGATGGGCTTGATCCCTTGGTCTGCCATGCACGCTAGGGTGGTCCCCCCCCAAAAAAATGGAAATTTGTCTGGGTGTGATGTTGTTCTTGTTCCAATTGGTGATACACGTAATCGAGTGAAGTATCGCTCCAATTGGAGAATATTTAAAGGTCCCCCCGAAGAAGAATTAAACAACAAAAATATCAAAAAAAGGAAAAAAGCTCACGAAGAATAAAGGTGTCAGTGTCATCCCGAATATTGGTATATCCATACTACCTACTTTTACATACAAGATTATACTTTGTTCAGGATTCACTGAAGATAATAATGGTAATTTTGGATGTCATAAATTTGGTAAGTTAACTAAAAGAAAGTTGTAACATATACATTTTTTTTTATTTAGACAAAAATCTTCATCGCAAGGTTCAAGGTTCATAAGCAAAACATTGTTGTTGTTTGATCAATAAGTACTGTTATTCCTTTCCGTTTGAACACTTGTACAGTGAAAGCAGCACGGGCAAGTAAATAATATAAATAATGAATTTAATAAGGAAATTAAAGGTAATACGCTGTCCTTTTACTCCATATATGCTGCTTTGGAGGTGGAAGGCTGCTCCCTCCTGTGCTTGGCCACCACTTTCAGGAGGTACTGTTGCTGGACCTCGTCCTTGGTGATGATCGAGTTGAAGGAGGTGGCCAAGGTGATGCCTCTCTCCGCCGCGTCGTTGACCACCTTCATCTGCGAGACGTTCCTCTTCATGTCCAGGAAGGTGGCCTCAGTCTCCCATGTCTCGGGACTCTTCTCCAAGAGCGTTCCCACTTCTTCCTCCATAGTTCCCCATAAGCGACTTTTGACCAAGTTAAGGGCACATGGCTTAGGAGAGCAGTTATGTTCATGGATTGGCGATTGGCTTTCAAATCGTAAACAACGGATAGTAATAAATGGCGAGGCATCTGATTGGTTAGATGTTACTAGTGGGGTGCCTCAGTGTTCGGTCCTGGGTCCTACTCTTTTTCTGATATATATCAATGATCTGGACTGCGGACATGTCTCTAAAATATCGAAATTTGCAGATGACACCAAATTAGCCGGTAAAGCATATACTAGATAAAACTGCGAACTCTTACAACGTGATCTCGACAAACTATAAGATTGGAGTGATAAATGGCTATTAAAATTCAATTCCGATAAATGTAAAGTAATGCATATAGGCAACGATAACCTCAGATATAAATATCAAATGCAAAATAAATCGTTAACTGAAGTACAGCAGGAAAAGGATTTAGGTGTCATCATCAGTAATGATCTTAAAACCAGTCCGCATTGCCTAGCTGCCAGTAAAAAGGCGAATATGATGTTGGGCTTCATTAAACGCAACTTTGAACATAAAACTCCGCAAGTAATGACACGATTATACACGTCTTTGGTTAGGCCGCACTTAGAATATGCCGTTCAATTCTGGTCGCCTTGTTTCGTAAAAGATCAAGCCAAATTGGAATCAGTGCAAAGAAGAGCAACAAAACAAATTCCATCTCTGCGAAATTCATCTTATGAAGAGAGACTGCGGAAACTTAATATGTTTTCCCTTAAAGGATCGTAGAATCCGTGGGGACTTGACAGAAACCTTTAAGATCCTAAAAGGATTTGATGTCATTAATCAAGAGAGCCTATTCGAGCTTTCTCCTCAAGTGACTACAAGAAATAACGGTTTAAAACTAAACGGTCAACGTTGCATCACAGATCTCCGTAAAAATGATTTCAATGTTAGAGTTGTTGATCGATGGAACAAGTTACCAGCAAATGTTGTCGAAGACAGCACAATAACTACATTTAAAAACAAACTTGACGCACACTATAAAGTAAATGGGTATTGATAGTGCCCTACGAATTCATATTATAGTCCCGCGGATCGATTAGTGATAGTGATAGTTGTAGTTAGTATGTTTCATATCCTATCATTCTTCACTACGAAACTTCCATGTTCCTATCTTCTTTAGGGACATGGTATCATTTTCCAACTGTTCCTCTTACATGTACTTGATAGTTAGTAGTATGTAGTTCAACAGATACCCTAGTTATGGACCAACGGGGTCTCCTGGTGTCTGTTATTCCTATGTATTCCTATGTATTCCTGGGCCAGAATATCGTCCAATTGTTGTTGAATTTCCGCCCGCCAGAAGTAGGGAATTATGCGAGGTGCTGTTACCGCAAATGGACGAGCATTGTCGGCTATTTGGATCCGCACAGGACCCCCATCCATTTCCGTCAGTGTTGATAAAGTACTGAAGACATTAGGGAAGGCCTTTATTATATTATCAATGCAGAGTGTTCTGCCCGCCTGTTGGTGTCGGATTATATGTGCGTGGCTAACTGGGTAAATCAAATGATGTGGTAGATGTTGATCGACGGTTGGCGCTCGCATGGTTATGGCTGGTTTGCTTCGCCGCCAGGGGAATCGGTTGATCCGCGTAGGAAAATTATCTGGTAAAATTTAGAGCGCAATAAACTCTTTCCAGCTGAGTAAGGTCCCCATGAGCTCCTTCACAATTGATACCAGTCTTCGTGTGTTTCTCACGCAGTTTTAGATGTCACTGAAAGGAACCCAAGCAGGTAAGTGGGTACTGATCCGCGGCATAAAGACAGTCATCTGCAGGCTCCAAGGTAAATGGAAAAATCCCTAGTGACTTTGCCGTGTCAGTCCCATTAGTTTGTGTTTATATAATTTGGAGCCTATAGTGCTTGTAGCCAATTTTTTTTATTTATTTTGAGGACTCAGGTGGTTGGCCATGCACATTCTGGAGAGTCGTGATGTCGGTCGCTCTCGTCCGTTGGTGGCGCAGGCTGGATTTTTATAGTGACACCTGTGGTCTTAGTTGATGATCCCGTTATATGTGATGTTCGGATCCTCAGTCATGCTCATGCTGCCACCTGGTGTCTCCTCCAACGCACTCGCAGTAGAAAGAACAGGTAAAGCTGCATGCGTGTTTCTTCAGCTACTTGACGATGGATTTGGCATTTGCTCCTTGGTGGGTCTTGAACTCGGGACCTTCTGCTCCCCTACCAGGTTCTTGTCAACCGCATTAAAGAAGGTCGACAGAGTTGTCCCCGGCAGGATTCGAAGTCCAGTCCAGGATTCGGACTATCTCCATGTCCGCGTAGTCCAATACACTGATCCCGTAACATAGGATACTAGTCCACTCATCGTCAAACAAATCCGAGAGTGCGGCCCTCTGCTCGGCTTGATGTAAAGAGGAGAGTTTTGCCAGGGTAACATATCCACGAAACTTGTGACGCCAGGCATCTAATCTAATTCACATTATGACGCTGACGATGACAAGTGTGGGGTAGTTGTAGCAGTGACGGGAAACTTTGTCTGCTGTGTTGCACCGCTACTGGTGGTGGTATCCCTCGATGGAGTTGTGGTACGGTCACTATGTGCTTGTAGTGGCGTCATGCTCTCCAGGAGTTTGCTCATACACTCTTCCATGCGGTGAGATTCCTCTCGGGCCTTCTGCACTGCTTCAGCCGGCCGCACCAGAAGACCAGTTAACTTTTGCAGATGCTTCTCCATCGTGCACTTTCAATGAACCGTAGATACGAGCAATCCTACTCACTGCGCCATGAACTGTTGTCTGTTGTATTGCTCGCCAGTCTCAAGGAAACACATCTTGGTGGTGATGTCCATTTGTGATAATATTATATGTAGGCGCAAAATACACGGTGGTAACATAAACAAAATGCACAGCGACAAGATGGAACAAGCTGAATAGGGAAGAATTAAAGGGGTTTTTACACCTTGTGACTCCAGCCCTGATCTCCCGTACTGTGCAGTACACGGTGCAATGTCGGGTCGGTTGGCTTGGTCAGGTGTTTCACTCAAACACACGACCCCACACGTTTCACTTGTACTTCACAAAAGCTTAACCAGTCAATCACTATAATTCATACACAATGCGTGTTAACCACACATATGGTAGCCAAGCAAAGATACGGATGGATTTGCTGGCTTTTTCCCTTAATGAGATAGATAGTGTGAAACTGGAAGAAACATAAATACAAAGAAATGCATACAAACACGACCATAAATATAAACCTACACATAAACGCACACAAAAAAGTGCACACACACACACACACACACACACACACACACACACACACACACACACACACACACACACACACACACACACACACACACACACACACACACACACACACACACACACACACACACACACACACACACACACACACACACACACACACGCACGCGCGTACACACACACACACACACACACACACACACACACACACACACACACACACGCACGCACGCGCGCACACACACACACACACACACACACACACACACACACACACACACACACACACTTACTCATTCACACACACATACACACACACACACACACACACACACACATTAGGGTACTCCGTAGTGTAGGGGTAGCACGCTCGGTTCACAGCCGAGAGGTCCCGGGTTCGATCCCCGGGCGGAGCGGAAACAGATGGGCTGTTTCCTTAAAACCCGAGCCCCTGTCCACCCAGCAGTGAATGGGTACGGGTGTTAGCCGGGGGTTTGTGACCCGCCTCCGGGGGTGCTGGCTTCGGCCAAAACTAAGCACTATATAAGGATGAATGATAAAAATGTTGATATGGAGACGGGGCCATACGAGCGTTGCTCAGGCCCTGTAAAATACAACTAGATGAATACAAATAGATGAATACACAGACACACACACAGACACACACTCACACACACACACACACACACAACCACATACGCACACACACACATACACACACACACACACACACACACACACACACACACACACACACACACACACACACACACACACACACACACACACACACACACACACACACACACACACACACACACACACACACACATACACAAACTAAAGAAAACAAATATTATATTATAAATATAGTTAATAAACCCGAGTGCTGCTATATGATCGTGTTCGTGTTAGTACAATACTTTACTAAACATTTTTGCACGAACATGTGATAAAGAAAAGTTAACTATAGAATGACGAAAATGTTAAGCGGTTGAAGTTGGATATTATAAACCTTAATTTTTCTGTACAGAGATGCCATGATTTAGATGATGTTACTGATGAATAAGACTGTTATTATGCAACATAAAAGAGAAATAAGTTTGTGTGCAACATCGTATTTTGCTAACGGTAGATGCAGTTATTCATAACAACAACAAGGGCAGTCTGAGATCGCATACCTCCGCCAAAGCGGGACAAAAATATTGCAGTGAAAAAATAAATTATTTTTTTATTTTTTTATATAAATACCGACTTGAAGAAACGAATCGATGCCTATGGTAATACGTGTGTTCGCAGAATCATCGGGTATCGCTGGAGTGATTACGTATTAAATCAGCGATTGCACCGTGATACTGAATCGAGGCCTATTACCTGCATAGTCCGTCATCGCCAACTTCGGCTATATGGGCATGTGGCACACTACCTTGCAACCGATCCTTCCCATCGGGTTGTAGATGTAAGAGACAATCAGGCGTGGAGGAGGCCAAGGGGGCGCATACTTGGCTCGTGTCTGGGGCAAGTGGATGTTTCCTATCGATTAATGTTTGGTAGGAGATGGGAACCTGCATGGTGGCTCGCGCTTAGTGACCCCCTAGGACAGTGGTTCTTAACCTTGGGTACCTGTACCACCAGGGGGTACGAAACCTTACACCTTGGGGTACGAGACTTGCTGACCAATAATTAAATATCATATTCCTAAGGAGGCTGAAATTATATATCTATAATTATTTTGTCTGTCAACAATTGTCTTAACCACCTGAGTCCAACGGTTCATTATTAAGTCATATTACAATAACTTGTAAAATATATTAGTTACCGTCATATCCGGGGGAGGCGGTGGCCGAGTGGTTAGCGTCTTGGAGTGCTGAACTCAATATCCCGAGTTCGAATATCCCGGGGCAATATCATATCCCGGGGCAACTCTTTCAAGAGCCTGGTAGGGGAGCAGAAGGTCCCGAGTTCAAGTCTCACCATGGAGCAGCTGTCAAGTATATCGTCGAGTGGCCGAAGCAACCCAAATGCAGCTATATACCTATCTTCCGATTGCGAGTATGACGGTGGACTCTAGGGGCTGCATGAACTTAATCTGAAGAACCGAACATCACAGAAAATGGGATCTTCACCTAAGACCACAGGTGTCACTGTAAAAATCCAGCCTGCACCACCAACGGGCGAGATCGACCAACATCAAGACTCTCCATAAGCCTACAGGCGCTATAGGCTACAACGTAAAAAACAAAAACAATAAATATGTAGTTTTCGTTTTACCTTTTCGTACATCGAGTTCTATACTCGTGTGGTACGTGTTCATGCGTCTGTTGGCTGCAGGTCTATATGTTGGCTGCCATTTGGTATTTTGGTATTTTGACCGGGGGTACAAGACAAATTTATGAGATCTCAAAGGGTACAAGCACTAAAAATGGTTAAGAATCACTGCCCTAGGAGTATCGTCTTAGTATGGGCGAGGCGACGTGCCCCCCCGAGGTATTACCCCAATGATTGTTTGATTGATTATATTACTTATAAGGACTGGCAACTAATCGAATTTTTTATGCTCCTTTTTTTGCCATTTACCAGTTTTTCTTTGTTAAAAAAGAAACAAAACATGCGTTACAAGGCCGATATCATCAATCCCAACAATATTATTTTATATATTATTAACTCTCAGACATGGGCTGATTACGTTACGGTAATGATTATTGTGTCTGCTGTCAAAGCAACCGCATCCTTATTCATGGTAAAACTGAAGTCATATATTCAGCGTCGGATGAAACAAAAAAGATATGGAGGAATTTCCCTGAAAATGCTTCTACCCAGGGAGCCAAACCCAATTTTTTCCAAAATTCGTCCCGTTGTGCTGTAAAAGGTTGGCTTATGCAAATCACATCTACAGGTGTCTAGGAACATGTTTTAGAGGGCCAACACCGGGAAAAAGCTGCTGGAAAATTTTGGGAGGTCAAAAACTAATATAACCCCATAGATTCGAAAATCGTAGCTTTTGTCCCTATCCACTTTATCTACTCGCGTTTTCAATGCAAAAGATTGCTCTCAATTCTGTTTTATCTACAAACTAATGTAAATTATTCGGCATATTTGGTATTTAGTTACTTAGGTCTTGACAATTACCATATAATTAGAAATCAAACATTTTTATTCTAGTTTACGTAGTCAAATAAACATCTGAAGTAAACATTACATTTCGATATAATGATTATCTGTGACAGTTATGCCTATGAGAAAAGCAACAAAATTAATGGTTGTACAACACTTAATAAATCTCATTAAAATAATGGCAGAATAATTATAATACTGTCACATGGAATAGATCATGTACATTAACTGTCAATATCAGAGTCACTGCTGTCTGCATCCAGTGTATCAATGCACTTTATACGACTACATTTTTTTTCTGATCCCTGGCAACGGCAACCAATGTAGCAAGGAATGCCTTTTGTGCTGCAGGAACAGTTTCTGTTGCAGCCTTTCAGACAGCCACACGAGATATTCCTGGACATTTGATCTGGCCATGCTGGTAATGTGGATGGAACTGGCAAAAGCTTGTTTTCTACTAGTGACCAGCCAAAATTAGTAAATGGTTCCAAATTTGGTTGTGGGATATGCGCTGTTTTGTCAAGTATTGTAGCCAGTGCTGCCTGTTTCCCATGCAACAGAAATGCGTCTTCAGTTGGGGGTAGAAGTTTCAAAAGTGTGGACTTATTTTTTAAGAATTTATGTACTCTTAAGTCTCCCAGTGCAGAGCCTTTAAAGTCATCAGCCTTCTTTGTATACACAGCTACCAGCAGTTCTCTGGCTTGCTGGATGACGTCTGTCGTTACGGTGCCTTGAGAATTCACATCTGCTTCTCCAAAGTCCTCAAGAGCTGGAATTTCTACCTCTTTGCTGCACCTCAGCCATGTCTTTTTACTGGTGAAGAAAGGGAAGCTGGTGATGTCACGTCCACTCATGCTGTGGATGAAGGGAAGGGATCTGCTCTGTGATGGGCCCAAACTACTTGCCATCTGATGGATCGAGAGGTAGCTGGATTGTGTGGTGCGCACCCACATTTCAGGCAGTTCTTTAAGGAGTGTAGAAGTAAAGTACACACATGAAACGATGACATCTGTGTCATTTGCATAAATGACTACACGTTCAGATCCCTCTTTCTGAAAGCTGTAGATGGAATGTAATATAATTCTGGTGTCTGCTTCATTCTGAGTGGAGTGCAGCTCTGCAACTTCATTCACTGTGCCTTTTGAGACCACAACACTTTATGTTACGTTCTTGAAGCCACCACCTAGGTATAGGCATGTTGAACCTAATGATGATTTCAGCTCTTCATCCTGGCTCCATTTCATGCACAAAAAATTCAAAAGTGCTTCTTTGTTGGCAGAAATTTGGAATTTTTTTTGTGGAGCAGGAGCAATGTATTGTTCACTGACTTCAAAGACTTTTGCTTTTAATGACTTGGCATACCTGTGTTAGTGTTGTGAAGCTTTGAGATTGTCTGTGTCATATCGGTCACAACAGAAATGGATACTGGCTGTCCCTTCAGGAATATAATTCAGCATGTTGTGAAGGTATCTCTTTGCAGTTGCTCCAAATGTCTCACCTTTATGGAATGACCACTGGCGTACTGCAAGCATAGCATCTACAACTACAGCTGTTTTGAGCTTATCCTGTGGGAGATGAGAAACTGTGGTCACCTGGGTTTCCTCCTTTAATGCTTGAATCAATGCGGACTTGGTTCCACCTGCTCTCATCGACCCATTTTCATTGAACAGTGATGGAGGAAACTTGTTGCATTCATGCTTGCTTATAAAGTTGATGATGTCAACTTCACCTCCACTGGCAGCTAGCTGCGTCAGGCGTAGCAGAGCAGTCACCTCATCACTCTTTCCAGTGGTAGTAGAAGGATTATTTGGCTTTTTGGTAGTGATATTTTGGGTGTGGAATGTCTTCAGCTTTACCACTTTGGTTTGCTTTTGCTGACATCTAATAGAATCAGCGAGAGCTTCAAAACCTATGCTTTTCACATTTGTCAAATCAGCTTGAGTATCAGGTTCTGCATGTTGACCTGTTGATATGTTGACTAACGCTGGCATTTCTGCTCTGAAAGGATTTGTCTGCATGGCTGCCAAAACTTTATGAATTGTCTCTTTATCCCTGGACACTCTGGTCTGACCTGACTCATGGTGGGGGCTATGAGTATGCAGCTTCAGCATGGACTTTAGTTGTGAAGATACCTCTGCAGTGATGGGCTTGGTGTACACCCATTTAGTGCGAGCAGCAGCATTTAGTGTTATCCCGTCAAGACCACTTGCTTCCTTTGCATCAGCATTGTATGTTTGTTCTAGCAGCATATCCGGAGACACCCCATTGTGGCATCCATCTGATCTTCGGCCAATGAAAGCCCAATTTAGCATGGCCTGATACACCTCTGGTGCTGTGTCAGACAGAGATCGCATCTCGAACAAGTAGAGAGGTAGAGATTGTTGCCCATATTTGTAGTGACTTGCTGCTGTCAGAAACGGAAGCATCTTAGCCGACTCACACAAGTGTCCAAGCCAGTTCCCTTCTCTCTGGTAGAAGATAAATCTGTGAAGAATATCAGACATCTTTAAGAAGCTGAGCCAAGACACTACTGTTGGACGATCTGATTGTGATTTTTGAAATTCTTCCAATTTTTTCTGGAGCATTGAAAGTTGTTCATCACATGACTGAACTGACTTCATCTGTTGATGAAGTCAGTTCATCCCCATCTAGGGGACACCCCCATCTAGTGTCTTCTTTTTCCAGTCCAGGTTGTCCATTGCAATGACATGCACTGTCCCGTGGCTGTGGCTCATTGTGGCAGGGATGAACACACCATCCTCTTCAACCTGTTGCATAATGTTTTCGCTATCCCTGGTTAGTCGGCGTTGCAGGCTGTCATAGCTGATTCCTTGGCCAAGTCTGTTGTTCAGGTTGATAAGTGATTTGCTGCGTGTTTGGTTGTAAAGATGGTAAGCTGTGGCAATGCTTAGTGGTGTTGGTATTCCAGCTACATGGTGCAGGATTTGCTGAGACAGTACTAGTGACTTTTGCTTAATTGTTGGATTAACCGTCGTCAGGTCTTGTAGGTCATCAAACTTCTGCAGTTCTCCTTTGTCAGAGAGAAGTGTGACAACAAAATTGAAAACAGACTGTGGGACAAACTTTTCTGCAGCTTCAAATGATACTTCTTGTGATTGGTAGTGCATCTGTTCTTTCTTGTAAGTTTTTATATCCTTCCTCAATAAACTTGCTGCATGCTGTATGGTTTGCTGCTTTTCATCTACAGACGACTGTGCTTCCAAAATTCTTAATTTATCAAGGGCATCACCCAGTGGGATGGATGATGAACAGATGAAGCCCGATCCTGATGTGTGGTCAATTACTGAGACTCTCTTACCAAACCTCTATTGCAGTTTCCCTTTCAGTCTTGTAGAATAAGTGGATGCTGTTTTGACACCAACATCACGAAACATTTCTCTGTATCTATATCCTAGTGTATGAATTATAAATCCACACTTTTCCTCGAACAATGGAACCTCCAGTTTCTCTATCAGACGGTCAAAAGCCAAGTCATACATTGTCTGATTAGGTGATCTACCTTTACTGATCTGTGTAGCTCTAAAAGCGTTCATGCATGGTTTGTGGTAGCAAATATCATTTGCTACCATGTCATGCCCTTGGCCAATCAGTCTGTAAAGGATATCTCGCCTGCCCAACTGTTTGGCCTTGTCATGTATTGCTTGCTGGCTTAGTTTGGTTGATACCTTGCTGGTTGGTTTCTTTCCCTGGTGCCATGTTTTGTTGCATAAGACACAGTTGTTTTTTGCATTAAATGCTGGAGCATATTTCCTAGTTTTGATTGGTGATTCAAGTGATGATGCACTGCTTGAAGATTGGCCAGCACTGCAGGTGGGAGCTGGTTCATCTCTAAGACGTTTTTTCTTAGCTAAGGTGTAACTCTTTTTGAGGGTATACCAGTTCCGACACTTTTTACGCCACTTAGGAGATTTGTCTGTGGTCCATGCTTCATTTCTTACTTCATCTTTAAGCATTGAGTACGTTTTATCTTGCCGAGCATTCATAGCATCAAGGAATTTTGGTGCAGATGTAGTCTGAATGTTCATCAGTTCTACCTCAGACGAGTCTTGGCATATGACACACCTAGAGTAATCCACAGACTCTCTCATCCTTTTTGGCGGGTTGAGAGACACCGTTCCTGCTGCTCCTCTTTTCACTCTTTTGCTCATCTTGTTTTTCAGAAGCCTGTAACAAATAAAATAAAAAAGCACATTACTACCCACCACCACTATAGTACAAAACAAAAGATATAGAAAAACAGATAAAAATTAATGCAAGACCCAACAACTACATGTTCTTCATCTGTTCCAGTGAACGTTCAGTGTTAGATAGAAAAGGACCAAAATGATAAAGGATTTGTTTTTCAGCATTAACTCAATAGCCTTACCATTCAACTCACATGCAGTCGTGCACCATCGAAAACAGTATGAGACACCACTATTGCTTCAGTTGTTTTCCCTCCTTTGCTCGGCATAGAAACCTGTAAGAAATCAAAAAGCGCATGCTGTAACTACCCACCACCACTATAGCACAAAACAGAAGTCATAGGAAACAGAAAATAACGAATGCCAAATCAACAACTACATTTTCATCTTCTGTTCCAATGCTTAGCATAAAATAATCATAATTACACTGAAATTTAAGTTTTTTTCAGCGTAAGCTCAATGCATTGACCACGAAGCTCACATGCACACCTAGAAACACTGAAAAATACTAGAAATACATGCTCTGAATCATCATTGCAGAGAACATCACTACTAAGGTCCGAGTTAGTGCCGGTGTGGCTGGAATTCTCGAATGTTTTTGTTTTGGGGCTGGTAAAAATTTCCAGCAACTTTTTCAGAAGGTTGGCCCTCTAGATCATGATCCTAGGTATATTTAGATTGGGTTTTTGTAGGCCAACCTTGTACAGCACGCCGGGACCGATTTTTCACTTGGCTCCCTGGGTATTCGTTGCATAACTAGATGCAAGACATATGAAGAAAAAAAACGACTCAAACGGCAACTAATTTTCAACACTCCAGTTCAAGGTCATATATAACAGAAGACTGAAGAGGTAGCGATATATATTATACGTAGCTACCAATATGTTTAATTAACACATATATCTTCATTATATTGTGTTGTTCTTTGTCAGTAGTATTGTACTGTATTGGTAATATTACTAGTACAATTTATATTAGCAATAGTAGTATTTGTAGTAGTAATAGCAGTATTTGTAGTAGAAATAATACTATATGTAGTAGTAGTAGTAAAAGTAGTAATAGTAAAAGTAGTAGTAGTAGTGGTTGTAGTAGTAATAGTAGTAGTAGTAGTAGTAGTAGTAGTAGTAATAGTAGTAGTAGTAGTAGTAGTAGTAGTAGTAGTAGTAGTAGTAGTAGTAGTAGTAGTAGTAGTAGTAGTAGGTGTATAACATTAGCAGCAGTCGTATAAGTAATAACGCACTTTGTCGAAAGTTCAGCACGTAAGTGCTCTTCATTTATTCATTCCAAGTATCTATTCTTATAACGGACAAATTTACAAGTATGGATTTGAGCGAAGTACTTTTCTAGTTTGTTCCTAGGAGGTCTAATTGTCATAGTGTCAATGTTATTGGAAGATAGAACATTTCAGATGTTTCCGATCTGATTGATGAAGTGTTTGGCTTCACTGGACGAAAATATTTAACTAAAATATAACAGCGTAATATATTTTTCTTGAACTTGATCGATCAACTCTAAACTTATCTTCTGCACTGATATGAACAATGTATTTTGAAGCTTTTATTATATTACCATACTTTTCCATAAATACTTTTTTCTCATTCGCATTCAAATATTTTTTCATAGGGCATGTTTCTCAATAAGGGAATATTTTTGTAATTATGCATTATACTTTGTTCCACATATGTATGTTTTTTCTTTTAAACTATGTATGTATTCAATAATTAAGATAGGGTTGAAACAGGACTATGCACTTTATATAATATTTGACTTTCTGAGGAGGAGAATAAAAGGAGGAAATTAGTTGAGAAAATGAGGAGCAGAATGCGGAGGCGGGGGAGTAGGAACAGGAAAGACTAAAGACCATGAGTTGTCAGGAAATTATAATAATAATAAGAACAATGAAAAGGTACAGAAATATGAAGGCCGTATGTTTGTGTGTGCAAAGAATATAATCGTAATCATGAGCGTTCAATTGATTTAAACAAATATTAACAAAAGAGCTGGATCTATATACTAACACTTATATTCGTGCCTCCCGGAAAGTTATACCAGTAATACAGAAAATGTAAATGCATAAGTTAACAAATATCCAACGTTTTGTGAATTAAAGTATATGTTCACTTACTTGTTCACTTTACCATGAGAGGCACATGAGTGTCTCTCATGGAACAAAAACGTGAATACAGACTAATACATAATCAAGATCATCATAATTTCTTGTTTTCATTTCAAATAATCATTTTGCAACCCATTGTGGAACTTCAAAGCGTCAATTTAGGTTAAGATAAGTGGAGCCTCTCACATTAATAGTTATTCATACCTGTATAGTACAGTTATGATAGTAATATAAGTAGCGGTAGTATTGCTAGTAGTAGCATCATTAGTTGTAGTATTAGCAGTAATAGTGGTAGTAACAGTGTTAGTTATAGTGATAGTGGTAATAGTAGCAAAGTAGTAGTTATATTAGTACAGTAGTAGTAATAGTGAATGTAAAAGTAGTAGTAATAGTAGCAATTAAATTATGAGTAGTAATACTAGTAGCAGTTGCAGTTACTGTTTTTTGCTGCTGTTGTATTAGTAGTGATAATATTAATATTACGAATTATTATATGTGTACATAAAAGTACACTGACATGCATATGAATTTTTCACTAATCTAAAAGAAGTGAGTCAGTAAACATTCTTGTAATAAAGTTGCACCGAGTTTTTTTCCGCTGGCATTTATATGAGAAGTTGACTGCCAAACTAGGAAAATGGGTAACATTGGGTCAGGAATGAGGGAAGGAAAGAAATTGCAGTATATGAAAGGGAATAGGGGAGGAAGGAAGGAGAGAGGAAGAAGGGAGGGGAAGGCAATTGAGTGGGACGTCAAGCACTTCTTTTAGACTCTCTACTTAACGACTGACTTTTGCTGAGTAAGAGGGACGCTGCAGGAGGAGATAGGGAGGGGGGGTAAGACGGATGGATATGAAGAAGGAAGGGGAGAGGAAAGGAAGGCGAAAAGAGACGAGGTAGTCAGGGAACCCGAAAGGTGACGAGAGAAGAAGAATAAAGACGATGCATGAAGATCATATTGAAACATAGAGGAAGGTCGAAAGATGTAAAAAAAAAGGACGGTAGTTTAAGGAAAAAATTTATTTTTAATTAGAAGAGAGGATATGGTAAAACATATTAAAAGACGGGGGATCTTTTTAATATGCTAAGGACTCAATAGTAAGTGAATTTCTTAGCTGACACACCGCAACAAAACTGATTAGACGGAGATGATCATGAGATGTACAGTGGTGAACGAAAGATGTTAAATATCCTTGGGTTAATAAATGCTATAAATTATTGAAGTCGACATAAAAATATATAAAAATCCACATTTAAACTAGATTGTGTCGAAAATTAATATTTTCTACTGCATGATTACCTCACAACTAATAAATGTGACTGGATTATATCACCTTTAATCACATCATTCCTACCCAAAAGATAGTATGCAAAAAAACGAATAGCAGTAAAATATGTGAAAATTTTCAAAATAAGTTTTAAAAAAAATAGAATCGTAAATGAAACAAAAGTAAGCAAAGAAAAAAATATACAGGGCCAAACAATTGTATTAAAGATAACATACGACACACTACGCAGATTTGTGACGATCCCCTGTTACAGCTGGTTAACGTCATCTCCGAGGTATGTAGGTACGCAAGAAAAGATTAGAAAGAGAGAGAGAAACAAAATAGAGAGATAGAAAGATACAAATATACGTAGATATATATATATTCCTAGGCCACTCGACGGTACAGATAAGTTTTGGTTTTCGTCGGGGATCGAACTCGGGTCACCGAGAACGCCAGTCGGAGACGCTAACCACTCTGCTCCCGCCACTCCCAATATATATATATATATATATATATATATATATATATATATATATATATATATATATATATATATATATATATATATATATATATATATATATATATATATATATATTATACTAGCCGCAAAGCCGCCCTCCAGGCGGCCTTTTTGGCTAGCTCCTGCGGAGAGCTATTGGTGGGCCTTCGGCCCACCAAACACAGACTCTCCAGATAGCCCCTTCTAGATTTCCTGAAATCATGGATGTAGAAATGTATGTATTAACGCCAACCCATTCACATCACCCCCAACCCATTCACTCACCCAATACCCATCACCCCCCAACCATTCACTCACCCATTACCCATCCACCCCCACCCATTCACTCACCCATTACCCATCACCACACACCCATTCACTCACCCATTACCCATCACCCCCCACCTATTCCCTCACCCATCACCCCACCCTTCCTTCACCCACCCATTCACTCACCCATTACCCATCACCCTACATCAAGGTTTCCTCAATTCTCGCAACCCACTTTTTTCACATTCTCGCTAATAGGCTGCTAAAAAAAAAAAGGGATCGGATCATCCTATAAGTGGGCTTAAAACCTTCCCCTGGTCAATCTGGTTCCAAAAATGTGCAATATAATGGGATTCCGCCACAGGGGGCGGCACCTATCGCGGACAGGCAGACAGACAGACAGACAGACAGACAGACACACATACACACTTTCGCTTATATTATTATACTAGCCGCACAGCCGCCCTCCAGGCGGACTTTTTGGCTAGCTCCTGCGGAGGGCTATTGGTGGGCCTTTGGCCGGTTACATGTCATATGGTACTGAGGCGATTGTGAATGAAGTCATTTGACCCACAAAACATTTGCGTCCCAAGTCATAAAGACACAAGTCAATTGGGTATCAGGTCATACCGTAATGAAGTCATCTTGTCCCTTGTCCAACTTGTCCCCTAGGACAAACCGTCATCAAGCGTTCCCTTGTCAAGCCGACTTGACCGCAAGTTTATCAATAAAATGTCGTCAGAGAGAGAGAGAGAGAGAGAGAGAGAGAGAGAGAGAGAGAGAAGAGAGAGAGAGAGAGAGAGCGAGAGCGAGAGCGAGAGCGAGAGAGAGAGAGAGAGAGAGCGAGCGAGCGAGCGAGAGAGAGAGAGAGAGCGAGAGAGAGAGAGAGAGAGAGAGAGAGAGAGAGAGAGAGAGAGAGAGAGAGAGAGAGAGAGAGAGAGAGAGAGAGAGAGAGAGATTTATATATATTCTTTTTTTTTAAGATACACAAAGACACTAACTTACTTTTTATAAAGACTTAATGTCACACACAATCCTCGCACGTCAATCGACGTGCGATGATTGTGATATATATATATATATATTTTACGTCCTTCTCAATTACATTATTTCATCATATTTTTTTCCTCTTCATCAACTGAACCGCCTTGTTGTCCTCCCTTCCTCCACTTTTCCTATACACTTCTCTCCTTCCTAAACAAATTCAAGGTTGTGTTCCTTGGAAGTCTGCCAAAGGACACACGTAGTTCACTTCATACTATACCTCTTAAGTCACACACACACTTACACACATACACACACACACACACACACAGTGTGTGGGGTGTGGGGTGTGGGGTGTGGGTGGGTGGGTTGGGGTGTGGGTGGGTGTGTGTGTGTGGGGGTGTGTGTGGGTGTGGGTGTGTGGGTGGGTGGGTGGGTGGGTGGGTGGGTGGGTGCGCGCTCGCGCAAGGGAGAGTTAGTTAAGTTTATTTACATCTCTTACAGAAAAAAGAAAAAAAAAATCATTGTAACCTTACATAATACCTTAAGTTAAACTTACATTACATACTTATACTAATCTTACATCTATACATTTATAAGAGATGAGCGGGCACCAGCCCGCCGCTGGAGTCACGAGCGACTTCCTGTGAGCGAGGCTCGTCACCTCGCTCCATGTTCCGCTGTGTAGTACGTGGTGCGCTCAGCGGGGGGGAGGGGCGCTGCGCACCACTACCAACAGCCGAGGCAAGTCCTCTAGTGCCCGCCGGAGCACCAGGGCTGCCCTATCCTCGTCGTCCACTGGGCCGCCGATCTGCTGCCTCAGCTGAGCCGTGGCTGGGCAGGACAGCAGGTAGTGCCTTAGTGAGTGTCGGGCGAGGTGGCCACAGTGGTCACACTGCCGACTCTCAAAATCGTCCCTCAGCTCCTCCAGGGTGCGATAGCCAAGCCGGAGTCGGTGTATCTTGACCTCGTCTGCCCTGGAAAGCTGGCGGGCGGGAAGCAGTGGGCGGTAGGCGGTGGCTTTGGCATACCAGGCCGCCTGCCGCGATGACGCCTCCATCTCCCGGTGTTGCTGCTCGGTGCTGTTGGCGGCAGCACGTCTGGCATCGTCTTGCCCTGCTGTATGCTGGCAGAACGACGGCGGTGACTGTAGGCCACCTGGTGACTGCGCGGCCGCCTCATCAGCAGCCTCGTTCCCCCGCAGCCCCACGTGGCTGGGCACCCAGTTGAGCCGCACGTGACGCCCCTGCGCGGCGATTCTTTGGGCGAGGCCCAGGATAGTGGTGGTGTGCCGCACGTTGTCCGTTGGTGGGCTCAGCTGCTGCAGGACCTGTAAGGCAGACCTGGAGTCGGAGTGGACGACCACCATCTCCTCCCGACGGTGGCGGGCGTGCTCCAGGGCGTGCTGGATTGCCACCAGCTCCGTCTGCAGAGTGGAGCAGTGGTCGGGCGTCCTCCAGGACAGCACCTCCTGCCCTGTGACCACCGCCGCGCCCGTCGTGCCTCTCTCAGGGTCAACTGAGCCGTCCGTGTAGTAGACGGCGCTGCCTTGGACTTTGGCCTCTGCAATCCCCCTCAGTGCGTGCTGCCGCAGCTCCACCCGGGTGCACAGCGCCTTACTGGCCGGCAGGGCGGTGATGACGACTTCCACTGTCGGGGCTTGTCACGGAGGAGGAGCGACGTAGAAGGCGGCAGGACGATCGGGTCCTTCCTGCAGTAGCTGGTCGAGGTCGAGCAGGTGGTTGACGGCTTCGGCCACCCTCCGTATCCAGGTGTTGCCAGCTGACAGGTCATGCCCTTGTGGCAAGACTGTGTTCAGCTTTGTCCGTGCTGCAGACTCTCTCACCTGGTGGAGGATCTTGGCCACCCGACAGGCCACACTCTGCTGAGTCCTGGTGGTCAAGGGCACCAGCCGGGCCTCGCTCTGCATGACGCAGCCGCTGGTCCAGCATGGCGCCCCCAGCATGGTCCTCATGGCCCGGTTTTGGATGACCTTGATCCTCTTCTGTTGGGTGGGTGACAGCGCGATGAGCACCGGCGCGCTGTAATCCACAAGCGCGCGGACGGCTTGTACATAGAAGAGTCGCAGCACAGCGTACGAGGCCCCGGCGTGTGTCCTCGTCATGGCCCTCATAACATTGACCCTCGCCTGAGTCCTCTCCCTCAGGTACTTGACCTGAGTGGTGAAAGTCAGACCCCGATCTATCCACACCCCGAGGTACTGGTAGACGCGGGTCCAGGGCAGCCTGACGTCCTGCACCAGCAAGTGACAGTCCGGGGTGGCGGCCTTGATGGTCATGGCCTTGGACTTCTCAGCTGAGATCTTCAGGCCCAGCTCTCTGCATTTTTCACTGACAAGGTCAAGTGCCTGCTGGGCCCTAACGATCCTGTCATCTCGACCTGTGACAACCAGAACGAGGTCATCGGCGTAGCTGAGAAGAGCCACGCCCTCCCGGAACGGCAGGCTGACCAGCTGCTCCATTAGCAAGTTGAAGAGGGAGGGACTGAGGATCCCGCCCTGCGGCGTGCCGTTCTCCAGCTCCCGGTAGTGCGACCGGTGCCCGTGGAACCTGACCCTGGCTCGCCTGTGCTGGAGGTAGTCCTCTATCCAGGCGAGGAGTCGTCCCTGAATGCCCTTCTGCACCAGCGCGGCCAGGATGGCGTGAGCGCAGGCCAGCTCGAACGCCTTCTCCAAGTCGAGGAAGACAGCGACGGCGGGGCGGTTGTCGACCAGACTCATGAGGGCCATGATGCTGTCTGAGGTCCCCACACCCTTCGTGAAGCCGAAAACGTGCGGGTGGAGGGGCCCCAGGCGCCACTGGAGACGGGTGAGCACCATCCTCTTCGCTGTCTTCGCCGTGCAACTCATCAGGGAAATGGGTCGCGGCTTGGTAAGCTCCTTGGGCTTAGGTATTGGCTGGATGTCTGCCGCCTTCCACTCCGACGGCAAACGGCCTGTCAGCCAGGAGCAGTTGATCAGGGCCAGGATCGCTTTCTCCCCAGATGCTCCGACGTTGGCAAGCATGGAATAGGTGACGCCGTCTGCACCAGCAGCTGTGTCTCGTCCCTTTCTGGCCCGCACCAACTCTTGTTGAGTGAAAGGCTGGTCAGTGACGTCAGTTCTGGCCCGCGCGCCGTTGATGGCCGCATCCCGCGGCGGCCTCAGCTGTGTCTGCAGTCTCTGGACCTGAGCAGTGAGCTGGTCGCTGGCGCTCCTTGCTACGAACATGTCCACCAGTCTATCCGCCTCCTGTTGTGGCTGGGGGTGAGCAAGGGGGTTCGGAGGTCTCTTCCCCGAGGCCGTCCTCAGATTGGTCCAAAGGTCAGCCAATCTGGTGTGCTGGGTGAAGCTAGCACACCACTCCAGCCACTTGGCCTCCCTTACTCTCCACGTGACTTCCCGCGCGTGTCTCACAACCTCCTTCAGCAGCTCAAGGTTGGTGGGGGTGGGCCGCCTTCGGTACAGCTTCCTGTGGATGTTTACAAGATAACATAAGAACATAAGAAAATAAGGAAGCTACAAGAGGCCGCGAGGCCTACACGTGGTAGTTCCTGTCACCTAACACTACCTACATCCACCTTTCATCCCCATCCATGAACCTATCCAGCTCCCCTTTAAAGCTCCCTAATGACTCCGCACTAACTACCTGTCTACTGAGACCATTCCACTCATTCACCACCCTATTTGTGAACCAGTTTTTCCCTATTTCCTTTCTAAATCTACGCTTTTCCAGCTTGAATCCGTTACTTCTTGTTCTACCCTGGTTCAAAGCCGTAAGAACTTTTCCTACCTCTCCTTTATTAAATCCCTTTATCCACTTAAAAACTTCTATCAGATCGCCCCTTACTCTGCGTCTCTCGAGTGGGTGTAATTTTAATAACTTCAATCTCCTCTCATAACTAAAGTTACGCATCCCTTGTATCATTTTGGTCATCCTTCTCTGCACTCTTTCTAACAACACTATATCCATCCTGTAATATGGAGACCAAAACTGAACTGCATAGTCTAGGTGAGGCCTGACTAGAGCCAGATAAAGCTTTAGAATAACTTCCGCACTTCTACTTTTAACACTTCTGGTAATGAATCCTAATACTCTATTAGCTCTATTTCTGGCCTCAATACATTGTTTCCTAGGTCGGAGGTCTGGGCTCACCCTCACTCCAAGATCTTTTCACCTTCTGATCTTTTCAGCGATACATTGCTTATGGTGTATCTATTACCAGGGTTTTTTCTACCAACATTCATAACGCTACATTTATCAATATTAAATTCCATCTGCCATCTGACTGCCCACTCGTTAAGTTTATCTAAGTCTCCCTGCAATATGTTTACGTCAGACTGTGATCCAATAATCCTACCTAACTTAGTATCATCAGCAAACTTGCTGATATCACTGCTAATCCCACTATCCAAGTCGTTGATGTAAATCAAAAATAGTAATGGGCCCAAAACAGACCCTTGTGGAACTCCACTTGTCACCAGTCCCCATTCAGATTTGGAACCATTAATTGTAACCCTTTGTTGCCTATTACTTAGCCAAGCTCTGATCCAATGAAGAACCTTCCCATCTATACCATGAGCCCTAACCTTATTTAAGAGTCGCTCGTGTGGTACTTTGTCAAATGCCTTACTAAAGTCCAGATATATTATATCATAATCCTTATCATTATCTGCCGTCTCATAAACTTTCCTATAAAAACTCAATAAATTGGTGAGACATGACCTACCCTTGGTGAATCCATGTTGTGAATCATTGATCAAACTATGTTTATCTAAGTGCTCTCTAATGTTTTTTGCAATAATAGATTCCAATAATTTACCCACCACTGATGTTAGACTTACATCAGATGATTGATACAAGATGATTCTGCTCCCTGACTTCCTCGTTGTAAAACCACCAGTTATCCCGGCGGTGTCGTCCAGGGACCTTCCTCGGGATGGCTGCCTCCGCTGCCCTCTCGATTGCGGCCGTCAGGTCCCTCTCCCGCTGATCCAGGTCATCCGGCGGCTCATACCTGGCCCACCACTCGTCTAGGACGGCCTGGAACTTAACCCAGTCCGCCCTGTGGACGTTCCATCTCGGCGGCGGGAGCCGTGGTGGCAGCAGCAGGGCGACGCGCAGGGTGGTGGTGACGGCCTAGTGATCGCTGGTCAGCGTGGGGTGAACCCGCCAGGAAGCGCCAGGCGTCAGGCCCCTGGAGACGAGCGTCAGGTCCAGCCTGCCACCCCGAACGTGTGTTGGCTCCCCACTGTTGAGTAGGGCGACCTCAGGCACCTCTTCAAGCACGGCAGCCAGGTGCCGGCCTGCCGCGTTAGTGGGGGAGACAGACTGTAGCAATGGGTGGTGGGCGTTGAAGTCACCGGCGACGACTACACTACTGTGGGTGGCGAGGGATAGCAGCTCTCCTGCCTCCAGCTGTTTCCTCGGGCTGCTGTAGATATTGTACACAAGTAGAGGGAGGCCGGCGAGCTGCAGCTGCACCGCCAACACCTCCACGCCCTCGCCGCATTGTACGGGGTCGGTGATCCTGTGGTGTGGGAGGGAGCTGCGCACCAAAACCATCAGACCTCGGCACCCGTCTTCATCGCGCGGGAGGGCGTAGATCGAGTAGCCCGCAACCCTCCACTCAAAGTCCAGCGGTGTCAGTGTCTCCTGCAAAAGCACAAGGTCAAGGTCTTCCTCCACTATGGCCTGGATAATCTCGGGCCTCTTGTTTCGTAGCCCCGCCACGTTCCACTGGAGCACCTTGAGGCTGCTGGGAAGGGGCGGCTGCGAGCCGCTGGTTGAGATGGCATCACGCTGCTCTATCGTAAGTCGAGCGCTGACTTCCTTCTTCCGGGTTGGTTGGCAGGGGAGCAGGAGACCCGCTGCCATCCTGCACGGCCTCCATCATCCTGTCCCACAGTAATGAATCCAGGCCTTCCTCGTCTTTAGGGATGGGATCCGTCTCCTCCAGGAGGCGCTTCATAACCCGCACCATTCCGTTAATTATCCTGTGTAGAACGTCGTGCGACACTCCACACAAGCTGCTCAGCACTTGGGCGGGGGGCGCGGTCGGGGCGGAGCCTGAGGTTAACGCGGCTGACTGAGCCTCTACTGGCTGGGGAGGCGCGGACGGGCTGGATCCTGAGGTTGACGCGGCTGACTGAGCCTCTGCTGGCTGGGGAGGCGCGGACGGGGCGGAGCCTGAGGTTGACACGGCTGACTGAGCTTCTGCTGGCTGGGGGGGCACATGAGGGGGTGAGCCTGAGGCTGAAAGAGCCTCTGTTGGCTGGGGGGGTGCGGGTGGGGCTGAGTCTGAGGTTGACTGAGCCTCTGCTGGCGGGGGGGGGGGGGCGTGGTTGAGTGCACAGCAAACCTCTGCCGATTTCTCCTCTTACGCTGTGGCTGTTGAGTCACATCCCGTGGAGAAGGCCGTGGTGACTGCAGACGGCGGAGGTGATTCGCGGCATTCCTTTCCCCCCTCCCCAGGGCGACCTGGCTGGGTGAGGTGTGAGAGGGTGGCCTTAATCTTCTGTCAGCTGCATGGGAATCTGTGGCGAGGGTAGGGGTGAGGTCCCTTAATCCCGAGTCAGGTCGACCCCAGGCCGAGCGAGTCGGAATTGGGGCAGGAACAAAGCGACGCTGCCGATCCTCCAGGCGTGGGTGGTAAGACTCGTCGCGCTGTTGCCACCTGCTCGCTCCCGGCAACCGCCGTAGCCGCTCGGGGCATCGTGGATGCCAAGCATGATGGCTCCTGGTGCAGTTCGGACATCTGGCTGTAGTTACCTCACTCGCCTTATGCCGCCTGATGCAGTCCTCTGTCGCATGTGGTTGACTGCACACGCCACACCTGGCGGGAAGGGTGCAGCGGCCCTGCAGATGATTGTACCGCTGGCACCTGTAACACCGCAGTGGCTCCTTGTCGTAGGGCCGCAGAGGATACCTTCCCCAGGGGCCTAAATCTAGCCTGTCCGGTGCAGCGCCCACCAATACCACCAGCACCTGGCGGGTTGAAGCTTTGTCCCGGGTGGCGCGGAATCGCTCAGCCGAAACCACTTGTGGGTGGTCCCGCACTGCCTCGATGGGGAGGTCTAGGGGGTACCGCTGCAGGACCGCCTTGACTCGCCTTTCTGCGGGGTCCAGCAGCACTACTCGGGCAGCGGGGTCCTCCTCCACGGCGAGGGCGCTCATCCTGGCGGCGGTGTCATCGTCCTTAGGCGTGAGGATGTACTCACCCTTCAGGTTGGGCCTGATATCCAGCCTGAGCCCAGGGAAGTCCTTCTGAAGGGAAAGGATGGCCAGGTAGTGGTTGGCATGCCCCTCTGTGTTCCCAAGCTTAAACTTGTGGCGCCTGTTCCTGTCCTGGCCGGCCTGGTCACTCCTTTTGGTGTCACTGACCACTTGCCATTTTTCGGTCTTACAGGCGTCCTCACCTTCCAATTCCATGTCCTGGGTGGCAGGTCTCTCTTCCTGCACCGTCCTGGTGTCGGCCTTCTTGGGTGTGGGCGTGGAGCCCTCATCCTCCGAGGACGACGCATCTAACCTCCTCTTCCCTTGCATTGTTATTGGGCACCCTCACAACGCAACACAACGCAACACTCTAGGCAAGCGATCATTCAGTGTCACGAGGGAAATAACGTGGTGGCGCACGTGGTTCACACATGTGGTCTGATCTGACCTGACCTGAGACTAAGGAGCAGGAGCAGGAGCGGGGACGTCCACACCCCGTACCTGCCAGGTCACGGCGCAAGGGAGAGATATCTGTAAACCAAATTGACCTGTCCCTAAGGACTAGCGTCTTGCTGGGGTCACCTGATTACAATCTTTGTGTTTGCTTGTTTGCTTGGGTGTCCTGGATATTTTCGTATATATATATATATATATATATATATATATATATATATAGTTTTTCCACTACTACTACTACTACTACTGCTACTACTAGTACTACTACAGTACTTTTTCTAGTGTACTGTAGTAGTGTACTACTACTACTACTAATAATAATACTACTACCACCACCACCACCACCACCACTACTACCACCACCACCACCACTACCACCACTACTACCACTACTACTACTACTGCTATTACTGCTATTACTACTACCACCACTGCCACCACTACTACCACTACCAGTTGCTTGCTCTGTACAAGGGCCTTATCCGCCCATGTATGGAGTATGTCTCACATGTTTGGGGAGGATCCACTCATACAGCTCTCCTAAACAGGGTTGAGTCAAAAGCTTTTCGTCTCATCAACTCCCCTCCTCTGACTGACTGTCTTCAATCTTTAAATCACGGCCGGAATGCTGCTTCTCTTGCTATCTTCTACAGTTATTTTCATGCTCACTGCTCTTCTGAACTTGCTAACTGCATGCCTTCTCCCCTTCCGCGGCCTCGCTGCACAAGACTTTCTACTCATTATCATCCCTATTCTGTCCATCTTCCAAATGCAAGAGTTAATCAGTATGTTTACTCTTACATCCCTTTCACTGGTAAAGTCTGGAACTCTCTTCCTATTTCTATTTTTCCACTTTCCTACGACTTAAATCTTTTAAAGAGAAGGGGTGCCCAAGACACCTCCCGAACTAAATTAGCACACACCTCATTTTTGTCTCTCTTATACTTTTCTTATTTATAGGGACTGGCAGCAAAGGGGGTTTTTTGGTGTTACCTATTTTTGGTGTGCTCTTGGCCCAGTCCTTTGTGATATAAAAAAAAAAAAAAAAAAAAATTTATATAATAAAATTTTATATATATATATTATATATATATAAAATATATATATATAATATATATGTATATAATTATATATATATATATATTCATTTATATATATGTATATTATATATATATATATATATTTTATATATATATATATTATATAAAATATTATATATAATATATATATATATATATATTATCTTATATATATATATATATATACTATATATATATATATATATTTTAATTGAGAGCGAGGCGGTAGCGGAGTGGTTAGCGTCTCCGACTGGCGTTCTCGGTGACCAGAGTTCGATCCTGAAAAAACCCAAAACCTTTCTGCACCGTCGAGTGGCCTAAGAACACCCACATGCCCTGCCTATCAACTCTACCTTCGATTGCGAGTGCATCGGAGGACACAGGGGGGCGGCATGAGCCTCTAATCACACGCGTCACTATAAGAATCCTGCCTGCGCCACCACGGGCGAGGACCAACCATCACAACCCTCAAGTGAACCTCCAGAGCCTACCATCCGAGCCCTGGGTCACCACTGCCTACAGGCGCTATAGGCACATATGTATAAAAAAAAAAAAAATAAATATATATATATATATATATATATATATATATATATATAGAGAGAGAGAGAGAGAGAGAGAGAGAGAGAGCTGGGCTCTAAATACATTGACTGTATTAAATACTAAATACATGGGATAAATGTATTTAAATACTAAATACATTTTGCGAATGTATCTAAATACCAAATACTAAATACATGAATTGTATTTAAATACATTTGTAAATACATTTCAAATATACACACAAATGTTAACATGTATTCAGTAATTCATGATTATTAATATACGTAGAATACTTGATAAATGATAAAGGATACTTTCCTATTGTATATTTCCCTTTTTAGGGAAAGTTGTTTGGGCGGGTTTATGGCCAAATTAACTGATAAAAAGAGTATTTACATTTTTACATTATGAGTATTTAAATACAATGTATTTAAATATTCATTAGAGTATGTAAATACTGTATTTAAATACGTGAAAACCAATGTATTTAAATACTGCCCAGCTCTGTATATCTATCTATCTATCTATGTATTTATCTATCTATATATCTATCTATCTATCTATCTATCTATGTATCTATCTATCTATCTATCTATATATCTATCTATCTATCTATCTATATATCTATGTATCTATATCAATCTATCTATCTATCTATCTATATCCCCAGGGTTCTGTCCTATCACCCACTCTCTTTCTATTATTCATTAATGATCTTCTAAGTCTAACTCAAAGCCCTATCCACTCCTACGCTGAGATTCTAACCCCTGCATTTTTCAACGTCGTTTTTTTAGACGTCCAAATCAACAGGAACTAAGTGATTCACGGAGAGATGCCACCGAGCACCTAACTTCTGATCTTTCTATTATTTCTGATTGGGGCAAAGCAAACCTTGTTTTGTTCAATGCCTCAAAAACCCATTTCTTCCACCTATCTACTCGACAAAACCTACCAGATAACTATCCCCTTTTTTTTCAATGACACTCAACTGTCTCCTTCTACAATGACATTCTAGGACTATCCTTTACTAAAAATCTGAACTGGAAATCTCCATCTCATCTCTTGCTAAAACAGCTCCCCAAGAAGTTAGGTGTGCTGTGGCTTCTGCGTCCTTTTTTTTCTCCCTCCCAATTGCTTGCTCTCTACAGGGGCCTTATCCGCCCAGTATGGAGTATGTCTCACATGTTTGGGGAGGGTCCACTCATACAGCTCTCCAAACAGGGTTGAGTCCCAAAAACTTTTCGTCTCATCACTCCTCTCCTCTGACTGACTGTCTTCAATCTTTAAAACACAGCCGCATGCTGCTTCTCTTGCTCTCTTCTAAACCCTTATTTTCATGCTCACTGCTCTTCTAACTTGCTAACTGCATGCCTCCCCCACTCCCGCGGCCTCGCTGCCCAGACTTTCTACTCATTCCCATCCCTATTCTGTCCATCTTCCTAATGCAAGAGTTAATCAGTATCTTTTCTCTTTCACCCTTTCACTGGTAAACTCTGGAACTCTCTTCCTGTTTCTATTTTTCCACTTTCCTATGACTTAAAACTTTTCAAAAGAAGAGTAACAAGACACCTCCCGAACTAAATTGGCCTACCCCTTTGTTTTTATTTTATTCTCTTCTGTCTTCTTTATAGGGACTGGCAACTAATGGGGTTTGTGTTCCCATTTGTTCTGCCCTTTGGGCCGATCCCGTGATTAAAAAAAAAAAAAAAAAAAAAATCTCTCCTCTCTCTCTCTCTTCCTTCTTCCCCTCTCTTTCCTTTTTACATAAAACCCGGTGTTACGTGTGCAGTCTTCATAATTTCTTTCAGAACATCATGTTTTTAAACGGTAATTCTGCTAGTTATCGCAGTCTATTTTTATTATTATCTTTACTATTTTTATCATTTTTTTATCCCCATCATCACAATATCGCACCACTAACGATCGTTATTTTGTCATAAATATAGAAAATAAAAGTTCATGGGGTGGACGGGCTCGGGTTTTAAAAGACCCCCCGTCTGTTTTCGTCCGCCCGGGGATCGAACCCCGGGACTTCTCGGTTGGACCCAAAGCGTGCTAACCTCTACACTCGGATTCCCCATGTGGTTGGTGTGTGTGTGTGTGTGGTGTGTGTGTGTGTGTGCGTGGTGGTGGGGTGTGGTGGGTGTGTGGTTGTGTTGTTAGTGCTTAGGTTGACCAAGCCCCCCCCCGGGAGGCGGGTCACAAACCCCCGGGGCTAACACCCGTCCCTTCACTGGGGTGGCGGGGGCTGGGGTTTTTAAGAGACCGCCCGTCTGTCTTCCTCCGCCCGGGGATCGAACCCGGGACTTCTGGGTTGTGACCCGAGCGTGCTAACCCCCTACACTACGGATTCCCCCATGTGGTGTGTGTGTGTGGGGGTGGTTGGTGTGTGTGTTTTGGGTGTGTTGTTGTGTTGTGTGTTTTTTGGGTTTCACCATGGTCTTGTCCTCGAGCTTGACTCTGATCGTCAGTTTTGCCCTCCCGGAGAGAGTTTGGGAAAACTATAATTATAATATGACCGATCTATGGATAATCCTGGAACCACAACCCACACACCCATACCTTGCTAAGGAGCAGAAACCGCCTAAATTTCTCAGTGAAAAACCCCCGGGAACAAGGGGCGCGAGGATCGAACGCCACCATAGAACGGGGCTGACGCTCTAATTTTAAATTAAAAACCCCAAAGCCACTGAGGTGGCATCCGTGGTATCACAGGTGTATTATTCATCTAGTTTATTTTACGGGCCCTCAGCTACACTTTATGCCCCGCTCCATATCTACATTTTCATTTTGCTTCCTTAGGCTTCTTTTACTTTTGGCCAAAAACCTGTTTACGGGAGCGGGACAAAACCCCGGGAAACCCTTTTTCCCAACCCGGGGTTTTTGGGCAGCCACTGTATTTTTTGGTCCAAAAATTCGCTTTTACGCCCAGGTTACAGTTAGAAAAGGTTTAGTTTTCTTGATAAAACTCATGGTAACTTAGGGGGGAAATCAAAAATGAGGGTTTTTTTCGAGAAAATCATGTGGTTAGTTTCGACTACAGCCAAGCGTAGAGAATGAGGCAGCTGAGTGGTTGCACCAAAAACAGGACTTATGAAAAGTCCCACCCGGCAACCCCGGTATTCATTCCTGTTTGGGTGTACAGGGGCTCGGGTTTTTTAAGGAGCCCGCCCATTTTTTCCCCTCTGCCCCACCGGGGAAATTGAACCCGAGACTTCTTGGTTGTAAACCGAGCGTGCTCCCAAATACACTACTGGCATAAATTGGGGTTTGTGTTGTGTTTTGGGTGTGTGTGTGTGGGTGGTGGTGTTTTTGTGTGTGTGGTGTGTGTTTTTTTTGTGATTCATTAGTTGTATTCTTGGGTTTTTTTACAGGGCCTGAGCCACGCTCGTTCCCCCGTCTCCATATAAACTTTTTATCATTCACCCGTAGGCTTAGTGGGGGGGAAAACCGCACCCGGGGAGATGGGTCCAAACCCCGGCAAACACCCGGTACCCATTCATGCTGGGGGGACAGGGGCTGGGGTTTTAGGGAAAACGCCTATTTTTGCCCCGCCCGGGATCAAACCCCGGGGATTTCTCGGTTGTGAACCGGCGGTACCCCCTACCTAAGGAGTACCCCTTGGGTGGTGTTGTTTTGGTTTGTGTGTGTGGTGGGGTTGGGTGGTTGTGAGAGAGAGAGAGGAGAAGAGAGGAAGAGAGGGGAGAGAGAGAGAGAGGGAAGAGGAGAGAGTTGACTCGGTTTGGAAAGGACCTGAGGAGGACCGGGATTAAGGACGATAAAGAACTTTTCCAACCCCCATCTGCCTTGCTGACTCCTGCCCTCACTATTTTCTTAAACCCCCCTCAGCCCACTCACCCCTCACTCACCCCAAAAAACCCCCCACACCCCTAAATCACTACCTTTTTCACAAAATCCACCCAGCCTTCCTCACCGACCCCCCCACGCCCTCACCTACCACGCCCTACCCTCACTCACTCACTCTTCCATCACAGTGACCATCAACGAGGTTGAAAACATATAATATATATTTTATTATATATATATAAAATATATATATATATTATATTTTTTTCATAAAAAAACATGGGGTTTGTGGGGTGGTTGGTATGTGGGGTGGGTGGGGGGTGGGTGGGTGGGGGGGGTGGGGGGGGGGGTTGGGTGGGGGGGGGTTGGGGGTGTGTTGTGTGTGTGTTGTGTGTGTGTTGTGGTGTGTGTGTGTAGAAAGACGTGGGATGAGAGAGACTATCCATGCCTGACCACAGAGTGTAGCTGCCCTTTTTTTTTCTTATTACCTCCCTCCCCGCTTCCCCCCATCCTCATTGACACACACACCAACACCTCACCCCACCCCATCACACCCACACCACCCCAAAACCCCCACAAACCCACCCCACCCCCCCCACCCCGCCCCCCCCCACACCACCCCCACTACCCCCCCCCCCCCACCCAACCCCCCACCCACCCACCCACATCTACACTATACCCACACCCATCCCCCACACCCACACCCACACACCCAACCCAACCCACCCCACCCCCCCACCCATCCACCCACCCACCCTCCACCCACCCACCCCCCCACCCATCCCCCCACCCCCCCCCACCCCCCCATTTTAATAATATTTTAAAATTATATATTAATATGTTTAAACCTCGTTGAGGGACGGGTGTGGAAGAGTGAGTGAGTGAGGGTAGGGCGTGGTAGGTGGGGCGTGGGTGGGTCGGTGATGAAGGCATAGGGGATTCGTGAATAAGTAGTGAGTGAGGGGTGGGGGTGGGTTAAGGGAAAGATGGGGAGTAGTGGGCTGGGGGGGTTTTAAAAAAAAGAGTGAACGGGGATGGGTTAGTTTGTAAAAGAGGGAATTTGGAATGGGCGGTAGGGAATGATGAGTGAGTGCGTGGCGTGGGTGGGTGGGCGGTAGGGGAATGGATGAGCGGAATTTTACCCCATTAATTAGCACCCCCGTGTATTTATTTGCTAGAACAATGACAAAAATG
Organism: Chionoecetes opilio; assembly: GCA_016584305.1. Classification (NCBI taxonomy): domain Eukaryota; kingdom Metazoa; phylum Arthropoda; class Malacostraca; order Decapoda; family Majidae; genus Chionoecetes; species Chionoecetes opilio. The sequence goes on from JACEEZ010020928.1 coordinate 449,977, forward strand.
GCATTTTTTTTCCTAATTCAATCA
>JACEEZ010020928.1:455000-457500 GCA_016584305.1 Chionoecetes opilio
AAACAGGACCATGGTGCTCCAAGGCTATGGTTGAAAAATTTTCCATTAATAGCACTATTGCTATTAATGCAAATTTCCTTCACCATTGCCTCTGAGGCACATGTCTGTTTAGAGGGTGAGGCAGGAACTGCCAAAAATGACGGTGAACCGTGAGGAAAGTTGTGAATCAAGGCACGGCTGACGGAACGCGCCGTGATTTCACCCCGCCCTGATACTCCTCTTCTTCAGTCCGACAGAATTCTTTTGGTGAAGAAGAGGAGTTGAACTGCTCAAAAGACACTGTTTTGGGTACTAAAGCTTTGAGAAAACTACAAATATAGCAACTGCACAGTCTCATTACGTTAAAATATTCTTCCCCAGGAAACCGTTACGTGCAGAACGGTGATGTATTGGAGCCGTGACGGCGGCGCACGTTTAGAGTGTAAGACATCTATTTGTTTTGAATGTAAGAAATTATAACGGATGTGAATAAGACGTGCCGTGTCACCATGATTTTATTGTGTGATTTCGCCTTGGAGGCGACGGTGTAGTTTCAGTGAGGTCTTGGTCTTGGCTGTACCGTGTGGAAAACTTGTCCTACAGGTACAGTTGCAGCCTTTTTACTATCACTCTTTTCATACATTTTCCTTATCCGTGAAGTACAGGGGTGAGGATTGAGGGGTCAAGGTGGGTAACAAATGCCTATGATGTCTCCTATCCCACCCTGCTTCCACTGTAGCGGCGCTAAAACACACACGCACATACAAAACATGTCTGCATCAGCTTAGGCCACCCCCGCTGTCTGGGACCAAGGCATTAGAGGCCCGGGGTGACCTTGACACTGACCTGACTTTCCTCAGCCTCTCGCCGACACAACTGCAACATCATCCAGGTAATTCATTCAGCCACAGGACACAAACAGAGACACACACGTGCGCGCACCCTCTGTCATCACGTTATACAATGACTCTCGCTGTCAAATAAACAACAAAGCACGACTCCTTTCTCCATCCCTTGTTGTATAGCCGCTCCCCAAGATACTAACCCTCCCTCTCACCTGCTCACACCTCCGTCAAATAAAACTTTAAACCACACTCTTTGTTTCACTATTTTCCTTTATCACAATACTCATTCCAGCGAAATAACATCACATTTTTTTTTGCCTCCCTTCTTCACTCCTTCCACTGTTTTTGTCAACTTGGTGGCCCGAGTCGAATCGGTTATTAAGGCGACATCTAATACTGCCTGGATGTTTTGTCATTTCCCTTGGTGCGGGGAGAGTCCTGCGCGTAATGACCCAGGGGTGCGCGATGGCGTCGCGAGTGAAGTATCCCTGTGAAGCGCAGATCCTGGATATCAAGACATTTTACAATGAGAGCAGCAGCGGGGTTGGATGATTTTTACATGTGACCGCCACTTGCAGCAACAATCTTATCTTGTTGCCCCAGCTCATTATTTCCTCTTAACCTCCACCTTTCTTAGTATTATGCTTACTGTTGATACACAGTTACTAATTTTTGCTCAGTGGACTTTACAGATCACTCCATACACCCTTTAGATTAATACAGCCACCGCCTGTTTTCTGCATTCTCTGCCCGACCTCTCTGCGCTAAGATTGCCGCATTATGACGCAGGGTGAACTTGCATTCCTTTTTAAGATGGAAACACTGCGTCTTATGCGCCGGCAAATACGGTATATATATATATATATATATATATGAATTATATATATATATATAATAGATATATATATTATATATATATTATATATATATATAAGTATATATATTATTTATATATATATATTATATTATATATAGATATATATTATATATATAAAAATATTATATATATATTTATATATAAATAAAAAAAATAATATATTATATATATATAGAACTATGTATATATATATAATTAACCTATAGTATATATATTATATATATATACATAATTATATATATATTATAGTATATATGATAATATATATATATATATATATATATATATATATATATATATTATATAGGTATAATATTTATAATATGTATATCTATATATATGTATATTTTATATATATAGATTTATAATATATACATATATATATATATTTGATTTATATATCTATAGAATATGTATATAATATTATAGGTATCTATATATATAAATAGGTATATATAAATAGGTATATATATATAGGGTATATTAATAATAGGTATATATATATATATATATATATATATATATATATATATAATTATATTTTAATATATATTATTTTAATTAATATATAAAATATATATATATATATATATATATAAAATTTAAAATATTATATAAATTTTAAATTATATATCTTTTTAATATATATATTTATATTATTAAAATTTTTATATATATATATATATATTTTATTTTTTAATAATATATCAAATTTATATTTTATTTTTTTTAATTAAAAAATATATATTATTATAATTATTATTATTATCCTATTTTATAAATTATTATTAAATATATT
>JACEEZ010020928.1:462500-472500 GCA_016584305.1 Chionoecetes opilio
AGAAGACAGGATGGAAGGAAGGACCGGAGGCGAAGAGGGAAGGGAGAGGGAAGGAGGAAAAGGAAGGAAGGACGGAGGCAGAAATGGTTGGAGGGATTGGCGAATGAAGGAGGGAAGGAGAAGGAAGACGAGGGAGAGAAGACAAGGAAGGAAAGAAGGAGGGAGAGAAAAAGTAGTTAGAGAAGGAGGGAAGAAAGGGAAGGAGGAAGGAAAGAGAGAGGATAGAGAGAAAGAGGTGAGAGAGGAGGGAGAGAGAGGAAAAAAAGGAAGAAGGAGAGAGAGAAGGAAGTATAGAAGGAGAGGCGCGGGGATGGTAGGCTAGACATCCATACTGTCTATACTATTTCATGTATGTCTATCTGTAAAAATCATTTGACTTCACCCCAGCTAAGGGACTAGGACCAAGGACGAAGCGGGAGTTGACCCCCCATTAACACCACCCATACCAGGGAGGAATGTTACCATCCAGCGCCTTGGGTGTCACCTGGGGTCCTGCGAACCTCTGAGGATAGGATAGTGATTAATAGCTCTCCCCCAACAGGCCATGTGTCTAGCCTATCTACCTTAATATAAAGACGGTATATATATATATATATATATATATATTATAGATATATATATATATAATATATATATATATCATATATTATATACAGTCATATATATCTATATCAATAATCTATATAATATATATATATATATATAGATGTATATATATGTATACTATTATAAACAAATATATACTAGCCGCAAAGCCGCCCTCGGGCGGACTTTTGGGCGAGGTCACTGCTGCGGAGGGCTATTGGTGGGGCCTTCGGCCTACACCTGTGTTTGGTGGGCCGAAGACTCTCCAGATAGTCCCTTCTACCTTTATGGAAACATGGATGTAGAAATTAATGTCATTAAACGCCAACCTATTCACATCACCCCCAACCCATTCACTCCACCCATACCATCACCCCCCACCAATTTCACTCAACCCCCTTTACCACCACCCCCACCCATTCACTCAACCCATTATCCATCAACACCACACCCATTCACTCACCTTACCCATCACCCCCCATCTATTCCTCACCCATCACCCATCACCCCACCCATTTCACTCACCCATCACACCACACCCATTACCCATACCACCCCCATTCACTCACCCATTACCCATCACCCACATCAAGTCCTCACTTTCTCGCAACCCATTTTTTCACAATTCTCGCTAATAGGCTGCTAAAAAAAAAGAAGTAAAAAAAGTGATCGGATCATCTAATAAATGGGCTTAAAACCTCACCTGCTCGAGCCGGTTCCAAAACTGCTGCCATATGCAAGGAGGATTGCCGCAACAGGGGGCGGCACCTGGAGCGGACACACACACGCACACACACCCACACACACACACACACTTTTGCTTATATTATTATTATTATATATATATATATATATATATAGGATATATATAATCTATATATATATATATAGTTTCAACCTCGTTGATGGTCACTGGTGATGGGGAAGAGTGAGTGAGTGGGTAGGCGTAAGTAGGTGATGCGTGGGTGGGTCGGTTGAGTGAAGGCATGGGTGGATTCGTGAATAAGGTAGTGAGTGAGGGGTGTGGTGGGGAAGGAGGAGTGAGGGCAGTGATGTGGCTCTGGAGGGGTGTTGAGAAAAGTAAGTGAGGCGTGGATGGGTTAGTAGTAAGAGAGGGAATTGTGAATGAGCGGTAGGTGAATGATTTGAGTGAGGGCGTGGCGTGGGTGGAGGGCGGAGAGGGGAATGAGAGTGAGGAGAATTGACCCCATTAATAACCACCACGTGTGATTTCATCTAGCTAGAACCATAGCATAAATGGCAGTTTTTGCCTAAATTTTCATCTAAAATCAATCCCCCAAAATTTTCCCCCCATCCCCCCACAACGCAAAAAATACTCCACCCAAATGGAAGAAAAACCCCCCCAAATTATAGCGGAGAAAACCCCCAAGTCTGAGAAACCAAGCCTGGTGACCCCCAGCCGGGTGAACCAGGTGGGGTCACCGTCACTTGTTGCCAGCTAGCAAATATAATAAACTCCATATAAAAAAGCTTTGCTTGCTGCAACCAATTTTTGCTGCATAATTCGACATGTCTATGGACAATGTTAAAACATACGCAAAGTTTTACATAGTCCAAAAATTAAAAAATATATCAATCCGAATGGCGACGTTTATAATGGGCTACAGCTAAGGTCGCCATCTTGTGTTAATTGTTCTGAGTGTCCTCTCGCCGTCGTCGTCCGCCCGGGAAACTAAAACGAGATGTGAATTTGAAACCGTATATCACTTGCAGATACAAGTCATAAAACAAACGCTTGAAACGGGTAGATTATACAGTCATGATGGTTAAACTACTGCGTATCATTTTCAGTGGGACACATACAAATCAGTAGTAACTTGCTATCATTGGTAATATTCGGCGGTTGGCGACATATTACAGCTGGCGACCTAAATATTAAGTGTTATCTATGCGGTAGCTATAGGTAAAAACCTATCAACACCATCTATCAAAACCTATATATTATTAATGAATGCAATATTTTACATCTCAGAGAAGTGCCTCATAAAACTACAAATAAAAAAGAATAAAAATTTAGATTTTAAAATTTCTTGGTTTTTTTGTACCCAAGGGGGTTTGGCCTCGGGCTTTTTTCTAGGGAGTTTGTCCTAGGTTTTTTTTCCTCAGGGTGGTTTTGTCCTACACTCGTTGGACAACACACCCACACACACACACACACTCTTCTTTCTGTAAGCTTCATGAACTTGACCAAACTGTCTGTAACACCCAGGGGTTACCGGGTGTTCCCGAGGGGTTAGTGACCCGCCTCCCGATGGTGTGGCTTCCCCAAACACTAAGCACTAAGGATGATTGATGAAAAATGTAGATATAGAGACGAGGCTATACGAGTGTAGCTCAGGCCCTGTAAAATACAACTACGTAGATGAATACACACCCACACACACACACACACACACACACACACACACACACACGTGTGTGTATTTGTGTGTGTGTGTGTGTGGTGTGTGTGTGTGTGTGTGTGTGTGTGTGTGTGTGTGTGTGTTGTGTGTGCGAGAAAAAGGGAGAGAGAGAGAGTTTGATTTGATTTGATACATTTATTAGGACAAAAGTACATAGACACATATGTGCTAAGGTCTACTTAGAGACACACATGAGAGGGATATGCCGTTGTCCCAAAAGGACGTGGGAGCCTAGGCAGTCTCCGTCCTGAGCATACTGATCACACGTACATTACTAAACACTGCATCAATGTGATAAGAATGACTTACATAAAAGTTAGGCTGTCCAGCATTGTACATAAATATACCTACCATTACATTACCATCTATAACATACTGTTGTTTTTCTTTATTTTATTTTATTTTAATCCTAATTTTTTACTATGAGGTATCCCATATTATAGATATATACAGACATATACATATACATACATATATACATATACATATATATATATATATATACATATACGCACATATACACATACACATACACATATACACACACATGAGCAGATGTAGATATACATACATTCATACATACACACATACATACACATATGCATACGCACACATATATACACATGCATACATATATACGCATACACACATACACATACAGACAAACATACACATACGTATACATACATACACATGTTCGCACACATGCATACATATACACGCATACATACACACACGTATACATTCACATATAAAATACACAGATGTACATATACACACATACATGATATACATACATACATATATCCACACCCACACATACACATATACACACATATGCATACTCACATATATATACTATTGCATTATTATCCATATTACTATATCTACTATTTTGCCGTTGCACTTATCTGATCCCATAAGACGTGGAGGCTGGTTTTCCGTAATGCCGCATCAACCTGACCGTTGTTTGTCATCCAGATAAACTTGGTCCGTGAAATTATCTTATCGGGATGTCTGAAAGTTGCCAAGATGGACACTGCAGTATGTAATGTTGTAGGTGTGGACTGAGTGCTGAACAAATCTCATTTTTATCGCCCTCGGGCACGTTTCATCCCCAGTTTCCGTAAAGGGGGACCCCAACTTAAAGTCTCGTAAAGACGTGGTTTTTTTTCCATTTATTTCTGTGTTTGCCGTATGGAAGTGTGTCTGCAGTGAACATTTATATATGTGCCATGAGGGATGGTTGGCATATTTGTTTTCCATCCTGGTTTGGCAGTGCCCGTTTAGTGTCCTAATCTGAGTCTTGACTGTCTCAGGACAGTGTGACTGGATATCACTGAGTCCTTGCACGTTGCCTGCTTGGCGATGCCACCACCCTTTCATTGAGAGTTATCCCTACATGGGATGGCACCCAAATGAAGGTCAGGGGATCTACCTGTCCTTTCAAGCCTGCAAATACCCATACACTCGTTCACTATTCCTCAAAAACAGGGTGTGGACTCCTGAGGATCCAGACCCCCCTGCTGCTACATAAAAATATGGGGTTTCCCCCAACACCATCCTTGACTTTTCCCAAGGCAAAGGAGTTATGGCAGAGAGCTCAGCCTGAGTGGAGGAAATAGCATCAGACAGTCTATAAAGCATGAGGGGTGTCCGTGACCACGCCAGTACATCATACTGCCTCACCAGAATCCCACACCCGGCCCTGCCACTCTCCATGACAGACCCGTCACACCAAGTGTTTACTGTCGCCTGCCAGGAAAGGTGAAGTTCTCCAAGAAAATGGATTTAGTTCATGTGGAGCATACATGGCTTTTTCTTATCCAGCTTGGCGATATTATTATGGTTACTTGTGTTCTCCCACGGAGGGCCCTCTTATGTCGTTCCCTGTGTTTCACAGCTGTTCATCAGGTCATACCTATCTATATCTGCCACTAGTGTAGCTAAAAATCCCTATCCGGCTGTTTCCTAAAGTTGTGAGCCCAGCAAAGTCCAGTGGTGACACTATCAACTAATGTGGCCCCTCCCTTGCCTATATGCCTTACGGCAGCTTCCGGTTAACTTGGGAGACCCTGTCTTTGAGAGCAGGGAGGCTGAGTTCCTTTCATGCGTCTACATGATTTTTAGGGCAGTTGGATGATCCTCATGGCAGTGTTTTGTAGTTTCTCAATTTTCCATCCTTCCCGACCCAAACAAGAGAGGACAGGACTAGCTAATCTATTAAAGACTGATAGGGGCTGATGTACATGGTCCTCAGCACAGGACCGACACCATCCCACTCAGCTAAAGTTTAGGGGTGGAGTCGCGCCTACACGGGGGTTTAAACCAGGTGGGTAGCTCCGCCTCTGTACATCGGGGGCTGAGTATCCTACATACATTCGAGGACTTATAGATCTCACTCTTGAAAACGTTTTTGTTGTTGACGGTTAGGTGTATGTCCCCAAACTGCTCGACTTTTGAAACTTTGTCTTTTCCTCATTTAACACGAGACCCATTCTCTGGGTCACAATCGTAAAACTTGTCTAGGGCAATTGCATATTACGTCCCATCTCTACTCTGAAGGAGGATGTCGTCAGCGTAAATCACAGCTTTTACATTGTGAGATAGCTCTAAGGAACCGACTTATTCATCAAAATATTGAATAGCAGGGGGTTTAATACACCACCTTGAGGAGTCCCAAGAGTAAATGCTTTCTGGTCAGAAAAGGAACCCTGAAACAGGACTCTCCCCTTTCCTGCCATGGAGAAATCACCTATCCAGTGGAGGAGCCTGCCACCCACACCCATAGTAGCAAGTTCATACAGTATAACTTCACCCATGGCCTGTCAAAGGCGCCTTTAGGTCTATAAAGACGCGGCAGTAATCACCCTCATGGGATAAAAACCTTATAACAGCATCAGCTGTTCCCTTCCCCTTAATGAAACCAAACAGATTATCGCTGATGTCATCGCCTACTCTATACATTAATCTCTCCAAGAGGACTCTCTCCATCATTTTAGAAAAGCATGTTGTTAATGATATCGGTCTATAGCCTCCATGACCTTAGGGGACAGGGATTATGATCCCCTCCTTCCATGCTTTGGGCAGCCTCCCTTCCCTAAAACTCAGTTAAAATAGTCGTAACAGTGGTCCGTCGTGTATACTAGCTAACCCAGTAAGTATTTCATAGGTAATACCATCAGCTCCTGGGGAAAGTAGATTTCCGTTTTTTATGGCTCGCAACAATTCACCCTGAGTTAATATCCACATCTGTTTCATCTCCCACGTTTAGGGCAGTGAGGATAGAGGATCTCCTCTCAACCTCCCATTCTCTACCGCATCGTTTACAGTCTGAGGAAAAACTGGCAGCACTAGCCTCATATGCCCACTGTTATAAGCTCATTTGCTACCTTCTCTGGGTGTGGGTGTGCCACAAAGCTGGCTCTCTTCCCCTGACTTTGTTAACTGCCCTCCATATTTCAGGGAGTTATTACAATCACCCAATTTGTTTACAAATTGCTTCCAGTACTCGCCGCGTTTTTCCTTTCCTCATGGTCCCCAATATCTTTGCTGTCTCTGGAGTGTGTCCCTGGTAGCAGCATCTCGCCCAGATACTACCCATTTTTTATGCGCCACCCGTAACATTCGCGTGTGTGCCTGCAACGCTTTGTCGTATGGATACTGTTTAGCCCCCTTTACTTTGTGTACCCTTTTTTTTGTTGCGCGCTGATTACGCTGATTATCACAAAAGAACTGTCTCAATAGGGGCAAGCCATGTCATGATAGAATTTTATCAATGCAGGTTGGACGATAATTAGCATACCAGAGTGAGATTTTTGATATAAAGTGGTACCTTATCCTTTGGCAAAAGGGCAGACGCTTTCTGTCATAGTATACCTTTCTTTTCGTTAAAGGTAGTCTGACCCGATAGCAAAGTGATCACTCAGCAGATCACTGATTACGTTACTAATGCCAGGGCCCCCTGGTGGTTAACTAAGCAAGCGTAATCGAGTCGCCCTCCCTGTATGTGCGTTGCTTCTGGGGAGCCCAGTAATCGGGCTTGAGGGGAAATCACTCAAGAACTGAAACCAAGCGTGTACCGTTAACATTAGTTTTTCCCCCCTGATTCTAGTGACCTGTGCCTGGCATTGAGATCCCCAGCCACCAGCGTCATGACACTCTGGAATATGGGATCAGGGAAAAGCATCACACCAAAGCAATTACTGGACACATACAAATTGATCACATTCATAACACAATCCTGAAAATGAACTTCAACACAGACACTTCAATACCATCCTTTTTTTCAAGAGCCTCCAGAAGCACGGACGGAATAGTGCTCTTTACATAAGTGGAGACACCCCTTACACCCCCCGAGGCCTGGAGGTGATGCCCTACGGAACCATTTAGCTTAAGGGGGTCCCAATTATCCCCGGTCTCCCGCAGAATATTATGTCGGGGTTGTGTTTTGTGACATAGCAGTGTACTCAGCAATTCTGCCCGGAGGTGAGAGATCGAACATTCAAAGAGAGCACTGTGAGGCTATTTATTCCATCTTCCAAATCAATGTCCGGCTCACCTGTCAATATTTTTCTCATCAGCGTGGCAAACGTAGTCATTGTTTCGTATTAACATCCCAAGCCTTAATATTTTTTTCTTTTTCCCTCGTCACTATCCTTACATTTTTCTAAGGAAACCTTGAAATTAGTAATGCACTGAGTACTGAAAAATATGGCTGTGTTTGGGGGTTTTTTCCTTTTCTTTTATTTGTGCGTGAAATGTGTTGCAACGGTTTTTTCCTCAGCTCGCACACTGGACGCCCGAGAATGAGCATGTTTTGCTTTCAGCTCTGCTCTCTCCACCGCTTACACCACTTTTTGTACCCTCCACACACGGGCCTCACCCCTTAACAGGGACTCATTACCCCAAACACGTCAAATATTTTCACATTTTAATATTGTTAACCGCACCCGCAGCAGAAAGGGCCACGTTGGGAGCACCCATTCAGTGCCCAACCCCACTGGGAGCTTGCCCATGACACTGCTTCACCCAGCATACTGCTATCTGGGGCTTGGAACGCCACATCACTTCCCACCTTTTTTTGCATTGATCTTCGTTACCAACAAGGCTTAACCGTATTTTCCAAAAATTGCAAGCCTTTCGGGAAAAGGCCTGGATCACTTCCAGAAAGTGGACCGCCATTATCAGCATTCAGTGAGGGCATCTGCAGTGGTTGGGTTTTCCCTCACGCTGGGGTTGGGAAGGGGAGGAAGGGAGGGGTGGCGGCTGCAGGGGTGATGTGGGGGGGAGGGAAGGAGGAGGCACCCTCACCCCCTCCCGCTACCGGTCCAGGCACACTCCACGCGTTCAGGGGTGGCCAGACGCCACCCTCACTCCTCCCCTCACCGGTGGGCCCCCCAGACTGTTGTTGGGGGGGAGGAGGGCGGCAGGGTGGGGCCCGGACCGCCGCGGGAGGGACCCTCCCGCGCCGCCTCCACTCCACTTTCCCCCGCTGACGCTGGGGTGAGGGAGACAGGTCGTCTGGGGGAGAGAGATGAAGAGGCATTGTGTTCCCCTCGACAATTACAGCAGCGTGGAGGTACTCGATGCCCGTCAGTGATCTTTTTCCTACAACAGTCGAGGGGTGATTCTTGGCGCAAAACCTGCATCGCACATCTCCCTGGCACTTCCAGACCTTGTGTCCCATCTACTACAATGGGAGCAGAAATTTAGGGTCGTTTCCCCGTATGCGCCAGGTTCCTGTAGCCAGCACCATTGATGAAAGCTCTGTTGGGACCGGGCCCTCATAAGAGCGACAACCTGGCTCTTTGACTCCCCTCTGAACACACGTCTTTGGCCCATACAAAACCGTGAGTCATCGAGGAGAAAAACCGGGTCAAGTACTGGAGGGTATCTAAAAATGATGACTTTGGTGAGCTTTTCCGAGTCCACAGGAACGACAAGGATGACGTCCTTGAAACCAGTAGTGGTAAGCATGTCTACTGCTTTTTGGGCCCACTGTGACGTATGGGTTGTTCTTGCCTTCTTAAAGAGCGCATTAAAACTCTTGAAAGCCCGGCTAAGGTGGACCCTCCACACGAGTTTATCTTGGTAGGGAGCCTTGAGTCTCGTGGGAATAGAAGCCTTGGCCTGTGATAGGAGTGGCGACGGCTCACGTTGGTGGTCAGGGTCTGATGCTTCATCCACAATCTCCGTAGGAGTGCGAAGCATGGGAAATCTCCCCAAATATTTTCCTTCCGACTTTTTAGTACCACCAGCATTTCCTGCTTCGCTTGATTCGAGCTCGCGACGCGTGTCGCCCTAGTCCCCAGTTTTTCCTGAAAACCATCTTCCTTGTCATTGTCCGGTTTCAGTTTTGGGCTAGGATGGGGGGGGAGTCTAAAGACGGGAGGGGGGGTCTGTCTCCCCATCTCCTTCCTCTGCGCATTCGTCAGTTAGAAGAGAAAATCTATTCCTGGTCGCACTAGGCGACACAGTGGCTTCCGGGCGCCTAGAATGAGCCATGAGGCACTATGCTATGGATGCGAGTTCAAGGAGATCGAGGAGGAGGGATGTTAATACAGTTCGGTTCCCCCCTCCATTCTCAAGATCAAAAATGAAAAGTAAGTATAGAAAAGCTCAAAGGCCTGCCATTCTCAGACGCCTAGCCCCAGGCCTAACCTCCCCCCCCTCCCGGGGTCGTAGGGATGACCTTAGGGAAAGACCTGAGATGCCGCAAGTGGGAAAACCTAACCTTACACCCGACGTGCAGTGGTGCTTGTCAGACAGGAGGAGGGAGGGAGGGAGGGAGGGAGGGGGAGGGAGTACTGTTCATGCAAACGGGAGGCTGGCTGGTGTTATTTCACCCAGAGTTGAGTTCTCTCTGCAGATCCTCCAGGAAGCTGGGGGAGTACTAGTGAGAGAATGGGATGGAAAAAAAAAGGAAAAAAGATTGTAGCGATGATAGAGAAATCAAAAGTGGGTGGGTGGATGGTTTTTGTGGGTGGGGA
>JACEEZ010020928.1:480000-502500 GCA_016584305.1 Chionoecetes opilio
CATCTTACGTAATAAACATATTTCATCCTATTCGAAAGTGAAACAGACTACTTAATTCTACACTCTCCGCCACACTTCTTAACCTAACATCTTACGTAATAAACATATTCATCCTATTCGAAGTGAAACAGACTTAATCCTACACTCTCCGCCACACTATCTCTCCTTTATCCGCCTCACTTATCTCTGGGCGATAAGAACACGAGAGTCATGTTGGGGGAGCCGTGAGTGTGTGGCTGTCTCACACCGCGCCACGGGTAGGACACCGCCACTATGACAGCCGCAACTATCTCTCCTTATCGCCTCACTTATCTCTGGGCGATAAGAACACGAGAGTCATGTTGGGGGAGCCGTGAGTGTGTGGCTGTCTCACACCGCGCCACGGTAGGACACCGCCACTATGACAGCCGCAACTATCTCTCCTTTATCCGCCTCACTTATCTCTGGGCGATAAGAACACGAGAGTCATGTTGGGGGAGCCGTGAGGTGTGTGGCTGTCTCACACCGCGCCACGGGTAGGACACCGCCACTATGACAGCCGCAACAGGGCTGCTGCCGCCCTCACTTCCCACTCTATTCCTGCTACTCGGTGACCAGCCAACAGGGCTGGCGCCGCCATCACCTCCATATCCACTCCTGCCTTGGGACCCTGGATAACAAATTCCATTAGTCCTTATGTAGACATAAACCACCAATAAATCACACCTACATCTCTAGCTAACAAATATTTTATAACATACCTTTACCAAGGGCGAGAATATCACCTCCCCACAGGCGACTTAACTCAACGAACGTCGAGCTGCTTCTAAAATTATTCTAACCTAGAATCCCCGTTCTCACCTCGTTTCGCTACGTGTCTAATTACTACTGGTTTAAAATATAAGCCTAACCAGTGATTCAGGAATGAGGCGTGGAGGAAAATTCCTCGTTAGCTTATTGATACTTATGTGTTATTTCATCTCTTCCCCTATTAATGTAATTTCTCGCGTTACATAGCTTCTTCCCCGCAAAAAAAAAATTCCTTATGCCTCAGTCCTTCATCAAGCATCCTACCGGATGTCTAACTAAAAATTTAAAAAAATTATCAAATACATCACACATAATTTCATATAAATTTTCTTAGGATTTTCTATCACTCACAAACAAATATTCTCATCCCGCACATTCCAATTCTTCCAACAAATTTACAACAAAATGAGATAGTATGTATTCTTAACTTATCACTTCCCTCACCAAGAGTAGATTTGACCAGCTTGGGAAATACGTATTTAATGTAATGCCTTCACTCCCTTGAAATGAGAACCTTCTCACTTTCTCTTATTTGTCAAGGCCGAAGCCCTATAGAGTCGCGACTGGACTCGTCCCTCTAGTCTGTAATGGTTATTTTCTTTTACCCCACTAATCCTGGGCGTAGGTGCGTAGGGAGAAATCACGACCGGATTTACTCCATACCCTCAATACTTGGGATAAGGCTCACCTCCTTTGAGAGGCATACATACTCCTGCGTCTATCACCCAACGAGCAAAGCTCAGAGCCAAGCACATCCTTGGGTCTAACGACAACCTAGCGGGTTTAGTGTTCAGTGCAATCTGTGTGCACCCTCTAAAGCAAGAATTTCTAACCTTTACATTCTTTCTAGGGGACCTTCATCTCTCTCTCTCTTTCTCTCTATCACGAGAGAAAGTGGTGAAAATTAATCTCTTTCTCACGAGAGATTAACACTTCTGTCATTATAATAAGCACGTATCTCTTCACTGGCCTCCTCTCTCAAGATGGTGTTAGTGTACAAATTCCTCCTCCAAGTCCTCTGAACAACTTTCTACCTGGGAAAGGAAAACTGTCAACCTTCCCTCTGCTTCTATACTTTGTAAATCCCCGAGGTTCAGCACTCTTACATCTCGAGGCTTTAACAATGACCTCACTGGTCTCCTGGCTTCCTTCTCCTCTCCCTTATTTCTCAACAATAACTCAAGAGTCTCTTCCGTTCTTTCCACTTCTTGTTCTAGCTGACTCATCCACTTGAACTGCTCGCATTGTTCTGGACCCTCCTTCTTAAGCTCGCTACCCTTTGCTTCCTTTTGGAGGAAATCCTCCAAATCCTCTATTGAAAAACCCATTAAATCCTCCATCTTAAAAAAATAATTTCCTTCCGTAAATAAAAAGAAATGTATATTTCCCTGATTTTTCCAACTAGTGTTGGGCTTCCACGGTGGCTATTAAACCTACGACAGCCCTCTGAAGTTGCTTACTTGCTGGGGGCGTCTTCCAAGCCTCAACACTGATTTACGCATTTTATTACTATTTACGGTGGGTGACCCGGCCCTCCTAAAGCCTGCACTACCGCCCATGCCTGATAGTTGTGCGTGATTACGCGCTTCTCCCATGTCATCCTGGCGCTCTATAAACTACTGTTATGTTAGGATCATCTTCCTCCACGGTCTGAGCGAACTAGTCATAGTCACTAACGCTACTCTATACACCTATATGTACACCTATACTCTGCGCACACCATACTGTACGTGTACAGTATGTGATCACTGGGTAACTGGCACTTGAAGAAAAAAAAAACTAACAAGGCGTTAGTCAGCACGTGGATACGCGGAAACCATCGAATGGATCCCACCGCTGCCACCAAAATGTAGTGGTCATTTTGACCATCTGCACCTTTGTTACCATTATGTAGTGCCCACCTTGGGAGTGTACTCTACAGTCCTGGTTACTCCGCTGCCACCACCCACATTAAGTGGGAAAAAATATATGAATGAACAAAAACAAAAGATTTAAGAAAATATGTAAGTTGGAAACTGAATGACAACTCTTTAATATATTTCTAATTATAATATATTTAACTCTTTACTGTCTCACTTCCCAACTGGTGTACATTCACAAGTTGCCTTAATTCTAATAAATCATATCCCCTAACGATACGCACACTTCTTAACCTAACATCTTACTTAATAAACATATTTCATCCTATTCGAAAGTGAAACAGACTACTTAATTCTACACTCTCCGCCACACTTCTTAACCTAACATCTTACGTAATAAACATATTTCATCCTATTCGAAAGTGAAACAGACTACTTAATTCTACACTCTCCGCCACACTTCTTAACCTAACATCTTACGTAATAAACATATTTCATCCTATTCGAAAGTGAAACAGACTACTTAATTCTACACTCTCCGCCACACTTCTTAACCTAACATCTTACGTAATAAACATATTTCATCCTATTCGAAAGTGAAACAGACTTAATCCTACACTCTCCGCCACACTATCTCTCCTTTATCCGCCTCACTTATCTCTGGGCGATAAGAACACGAGAGTCATGTTGGGGGAGCCGTGAGTGTGTGGCTGTCTCACACCGCGCCACGGGTAGGACACCGCCACTATGACAGCCGCAACTATCTCTCCTTTATCCGCCTCACTTATCTCTGGGCGATAAGAACACGAGAGTCATGTTGGGGGAGCCGTGAGTGTGTGGCTGTCTCACACCGCGCCACGGGTAGGACACCGCCACTATGACAGCCGCAACAGGGCTGCTGCCGCCCTCACTTCCCACTCTATTCCTGCTACTCGGTGACCAGCCAACAGGGCTGGCGCCGCCATCACCTCCATATCCACTCCTGCCTTGGGACCCTGGATAACAAATTCCATTAGTCCTTATGTAGACATAAACCACCAATAAATCACACCTACATCTCTAGCTAACAAATATTTTATAACATACCTTTACCAAGGGCGAGAATATCACCTCCCCACAGGCGACTTAACTCAACGAACGTCGAGCTGCTTCTAAAATTATTCTAACCTAGAATCCCCGTTTTCACCTCGTTTCGCTACGTGTCTAATTACTACTGGTTTAAAATATAAGCCTAACCAGTGATTCAGGAATGAGGCGTGGAGGAAAATTCCTCGTTAGCTTATTGATACTTATGTGTTATTTCATCTCTTCCCCTATTAATGTAATTTCTCGCGTTACACTGTTATGTATCTGTAATATGTATTATGTTGTTTGATATGGATAATGACTTGTTGGCAATTAAGGAACTGTGCTCCATACTTCTGTTGAAGTCTGAGCAATAAACCTTATTCATTCAAATTCAATTAAATTCCCCAACACACAAAAATATTTCACATTATTTTAAAAATTATAAAAGTAAAGGACGTAAATAAAAATTTTTTAATTTTTGAAAATGTTTACCCAGAAATTGTAATAAATTAAAAAAATTTTTCCAAATTTTAGAACAACTTTTATTTAAAAAAGTTTTTATCAGTTTTGGTCCGCAACGTTTAATAGACAATCTTGGGGGCATACCGCCGGGGGGCGGTCGCCTCGCCCACTCCACGAGCCACCCCCGGGGGTACCACGCGCGAGCCCCCATGGGGCTTTTTCCCTCCCAACCCAGCTCGCGACAAAAAATCCCCCTCCCCCCAGCCACGACCCTTGGGGGCCCCTTGGCCTCCTCCACCCGGATTGCTCTTACAGATACAACCCGAGGGAAGGTTGGTTTGCGGGGCTAGGTGCACAGCCCTAAGCCAAAGTTGGCGGAGGGGATAGTAGGTAATAGGCCTCGATTCATTTTTCACTTTGCAATCGCGATTTGTACGTAATCCCCCCACGAACCCCAGGATTCTGCGAAGACATTTATTACCAAGGCCGATTCGTCTCTTCAAGTCGGTTTTTTTGTGCCCATTTT
Source organism: Chionoecetes opilio (assembly GCA_016584305.1). Taxonomy (NCBI): domain Eukaryota; kingdom Metazoa; phylum Arthropoda; class Malacostraca; order Decapoda; family Majidae; genus Chionoecetes; species Chionoecetes opilio. Next base: position 484,705 of record JACEEZ010020928.1, read on the forward strand.
TTCACACCATAGATAAGACAGGGATCCAAGCGCATGAAATCCGGATTTTTGTCCTCCTAAAGGTACCGACAACGCCAAATATCCTGCTGAGAGAGTCATAACCCGTGGGCTATGCCAATCCGCCGTAGACTTCTTGACGTGCCCGCCGTCATTAGGACTGCGTAAAAAGGATGTCAAGCTTTACAAGCTCAATGCCCTCGCCGCACGCATGAACAGACTGTTTCATCTAGGATCTCCAAAACCGTACCTTGGTTTTAACCCGGGGAAAATCAAGCCCCTAAGGCCTTGCCTCCCTTGAACCCCTCGAGACCATCACGGGAGCCCAGCACTCAACAAAGTTTTAAGCTGGTTGACCCTGAGAAAATGTCAGCCTTTGTAGGCCGGAAGTCGGTCCTTAGGGGCCCGAATGCGAGATTACGTTCACACACGCAATTCGTCCGGGGAGCAAATGATGGGTTTTGTTCCCGCGCCCCCGCCATAACAGTGTTTACAGTGACATTCAACCATGAATCGTCATTTTTTCAAGATATCATATACAAATAAAACCCCCTTTAAACCAAACCTAATCTTTTTAAAACCTAAACCCGTTTCGGGTTTAGCCTTAAAACATAACATTTTGGTTTATATTATCGCCATTCCCAGGGGAAATTGGGGATTAAAAGTAAGGATGAAAAGATCTACACGTGTGTAAGTTTTTTTTTTTTTAGTTTTTGGGGGCCCAAATATCAAAATTATACCAAAAATTTGGGGTGAGTAGGGAAGGGGTTTGGTGCTGGCTTCTGCTTTTGTTTGAATTTGGCACGCGAAAATTTTCGAAACTCAGCAGATAAAACCCCGAATCAGCGGGTAGGTTTTTCCGGAAAAATTAGGCTGAGATTGACCCAATCCTGGTATATCTAGATAGTTTGCCCAGTGTGAACAACCCTTTACGCACAGGCAAAAAAAAGATAGTTTCCTGGTGTTCCCTGGGATGCTCCCACAATCATTTTGATCTACAACCTTGCCCAATACCCAGCCCCAAAAACCGTTTTGAAAATGAGGGGGCAAGGACACCCCCTTGCCCACCCCTGTTTTAAAAACGAAAGAAGGGTTTACACCACCCCGCATTTCACACTCTTCAAAACCCCCCCCTCCCAGAGTTTTGACAGACCAGTACCAACAGCCCCAGAGTACAGCCCAATCATAAAATCAATAGCCTTGCAGGAATCCCGCGATATCGCGGGATTCTTGCTTAATTTTAGCCTCCGAAAAAAAAAAATTTCTTTACAGCTACTAATGTAGTTAGATTTAAGCGAAAAATTATAAAGTATTCTTTATAAACAAAATTGTAATTTTTTACATACACTATAAATATCGATTTAGTTTATTGCTTAATTATTATTATTTTTACATTATTACTTTTATTATTTGTTTTTATTATTTTTTTTAAATTATTTTTTATTTTTATTTTTATTATTTTTATTATTACGTACTACTATTATTACATTATTATATTTTTTTATTGTTTTTTATATTTATGTATTCTGCATATTTAAATTTATTTATTACTCTTGTCATATTTTCAAGCACTTTATCGAAGTAGATATACTCAATTTGGTTTTAATGTTTCCCATGTATGAAATTTTATTAGGCAAATAAAATCACGGGTCGACACCAAAAAGGGTTTCTGGTTATTGTGGGGGGTGGAAAAAGCATTTTGCGGGTGATTTCAAAAATGGCATTGCTTTTTCCAGCACACATTTTTGAAATATCGGCTTTTTAAAATTTTTAATATCTATTAAAATTATATACGTATATATAATTATATAATTAATCGAAAAACCCCCCCTACTTTAAAATATATTACTCGAATTTTAGTTTTGGGGGGTGCCTGCGGTTTTATTAGGATTTAATGACATATTGGCAAAAAATTACTTAAATTAGTTCCAAAAATACCCGAAAATGTGCCACATCTTGGAAATATCCGAAAATATGTCAAATCACAGTAAATTTTGACTTTTTATATTATATATATATATTATATTTTATATAAATTTTATATTATATTATATATATATATATATATTATATATTTGGAACCCCAACTTCGAGTTTTTTTTTTAGAGAAAGATGCGCAGTTCGAAGAACAGTCGATCTAGTTTTTACATAAAAAACATAAGAAAAAAGGAAGCTAAAAGAGGCCCGCGGGCCTACACGTGGTATTTCCCTGTCACCTAACAACCCATCCACCTTTCACCCCCACCCCATAAACTTTCCCAGCCCCCCTTTAAAAGCTCCCAATGACCCGCCTAACTACTTCCCCTTTGGCCATTCCTCTTTCACCCCCCTTTTTGTGAACCATTTTTTCCCATTTTTTCTAAATCTACGCTTTTCCAGTGAACTTTCTTCTTTTCTCCCCTGGTTAAAAGCCGTAAGAACTTTCCTACCTCCTTTATTAAATCCCTTTATCCACTTAAAAACTTCATCAGATCCCCTTACTTCGTCTCTCGAGTGATTTAATTTTTTTAAATTTAATCTCCTCTCAAACTAAATTTTCGCATCCTTGATCATTTTTGGGCATCCTTCTCTGCCCCCTTTTCTAACAACCCCATATCCTCCTGTAATATGGAGACCAAAACTGAAAATGCAAGGGCTAGGTGAGGCCTGACTAAGCCCGATAAAGCTTTTAAAAAACTTCCGCACTTTACTTTTAACATTCTGGTAAAGAATCCTAATACTCTTAGCTCTATTTTTGGCCTCAAACATTGTTTCCTGGGCGGAGGCTGGGCTCACCCTCACTCCAAGTCTTTTTCCCCCCCCGATCTTTTCAGGATACGCTTTTGGTGTATTATTACCAGGGGTTTTTTTTACCAACTTCATAAACCCACTTTTCAATTTAAATTTCCCTCTGCCACTGATGCCCACTCGTTTAAATTTTCTAAGTCTCCCTGCAAAAGTTTTCGTCAGATGTGATCCAAAAATCCCCCTAACTTAGTATCATCAGCAAATTTTCTATATCATGCTAATCCCCTATCCGTCGTTTTGTAAACAAAAATAGAAGGGCCCAAAAAAACCCCTTTTGGAACCCAATTGTCACCCCCCCATTCAGATTGGAACCATTAATTGTAACCCCTTTTTTGCCTATTACAGCCCAAGCTTGACCAATGAAAACCTTCCCCTCTATACCATGAGCCCTAACCCTTTTTAAGAGTCCCCCTCGTGTGGACTTTGTCCAAAAGCCTTTCTAAAGTCCAAAAAATATTATCATAATCCCTTTTCTTACTCCCCTCATAAACTTTCCCATAAAAACTCAATAAATTGGTGAGACATACCTCCCTTTTGGTAGGTCATGAAGACTGTCAGGGCTTCAGAAGAAAAAGTCAAGATCTCAATTGGATTATATATAATTGATCAAAAACTATACCTAAAACACAAAAGATCACCCTGCTCCTAGTACATCAGAAATGTTTTGTATTTGTCTTTCGTTTGTAGGAGCAGCTATTTCACTTGTGGTCCCGCAAAAGTCCCCCATGTTGGGAGAATGTCCTTGGTATCGGGGTTTTCCCTGGTGGCAATTTTCCGGGGGAAAAAGTTTTTCCCCGCTCATCACTGACCGCGCCAAGATTCGTTGGGAAGAAAAACAAGATGGAAAGGAAAAGTGGATTTTGAGTGACACCCAGCCCCCCAAAGGATGGTAACTCTTAACATGTCATTTTTCAAGTTCCTCATAAACGAAAGCCGAACATTACCCAGGGGAGTTCTTTTAAAGCCAAAAGCTCTACAAGCAGCTTTTTTAGGGGAGTTAGGCCCTTTTCAAATCTCATATTGAGTAGTTGACGAAAATTTTAAGGGGATTTAAAACACCGCCCTTTTCTTTGGCTTCAGATACAGTGCGTTCAAAAATTTTCTAACAAATACTGAAAGCCCGCACCCTTTTTTATCCATGGCCCTTCACAAAATTTTTCATTAACCCAAGTTTCAGAGCAAGGAGGAAAAATACCCTTTTCATGTCAACAAGGGTTTGTACTAAGTTGAGCCTGCCAGGGTTTGTCTTTCGGTCGTGCTGGCCTTTCCTTTTGTTTTTAATGTTTGTGTCCGTCTAGGTCCCCCAAACAAAAAAACACATTGCTTTGTGAAAATAATGGAGTCCCGAAGCAAGGAGATTACCTTCAGGTCCCCCCCACAGATTCCCCTGATTTTTTTTCATATTTAAAACAGATAACAAAAACTTTATAGTTTCAAAGTTTTACTCATTTTTTGGGCCAGCGCAATTTGGAACACTCGGAAGCTTATTTTCCTTTTTGCAAAAAAAAAAAAAGGAAAAAAAAAAAAAAAAAAAAAAAAAAAAGAGGGCCTTTAAAAAGGTTTGGTTTTTTTTCCCCGAAAACTTATGAAACCCCCCTTTACAAATTTTGGGGAGACCAAAATTTTTCCTTGGTAACATCCCAAAACAGGTAAGCTTTCCTGAAGAATTTTCTTCTTTGTCCACGAAACTGTATGGGAACCCCCTCTTGAATTATTTCCCTTGACATCAATGGAAAATTTAAAATTCCCTGGGAACAGGCCCCCAGCAAGGTAGTAGGAAACCTAATTTTGCTCCTTTTTCTGAAAATTCCTTTTAGTTGACAAAGGAAAATCCCGTTACTTTATTTTGTCACGCCCAAACCCCTTTTGGATGGGAATCCGCCTGTGGCCGGCCAGCATCCAATTCAATTTTACCGGGGTTTTACTGAATTCTTTTTGATTTATAGGCCGAAGTAAGCGATAAAATGTTTTTTTTCTTTTTGGGGTTCCGCCCCAGGGGAAAAAACCAAAAAGCAAAAAAGCCGGATTCCCCGTTTGGCACCCATCCACCCGTTTTAAGGGGCATTGGCCCCCCTAAAAAAAAGGGGGCCCCCCCCAAAAACAAAAAAACCCCCCCATTTCGGGAAAGAAAATAAAATGTTTAAAAATTTTTTTAAAGCTTCGATCGGGTAAAAATTTCACGTGTAACCCCCGCCAATCCACGCCACCCCCCCCGCCACGACAAACCAATACCAAAAACATTGATCCAAAAAATTTAAAAAAATTAAGAAAATAAAAATTTTTTTAAAAATATTTTTATTTTTCCCTTTTTTCGAATCGTTGGTTTTTAAAAAAGGAAATAAAATGAACCCGCATAGCAGGGCGAACCTTTCGCTTTATTTTTCAAACCAACTTCCCTTTTTTTTTTCACCCTTATAAAAATAGTGAAGTTAAGTTTAAAAACAGTAAATATTTTTTTCCCCAAATTTTTTCAAATTGCTTGTCTTAAAATTTTTATTTTTTAAAGTATTGTCTTATTTTTTTAACAAAAAATGCTAAAATAAAAAGACATACACACATACCCTCCCCCCACACAAAAAAAAAAAACACACTTAACCCCTCTTTATTAATTCTTTTATCCCATCGATTGTCTCTTCAAGTCGGTATTTAGTGTCCATGTTTCACAGCATAGAGTAAGACGGGATCACAAGCGACATGAAGATCCGGATCTTGTCCTCCTACACAGGTACCGACAACGCCAAATACTCCTGCTGAGAGAGTCCATAACACCGTGGGCTATGCCAATCCGCCGTAAGACTTCTTGACGTGACCCGCCGTCATTATGGACTGCGCTACCAAGGTATGTCAAGCTTTACAAGATCTCAATGTCCTCGCCGCACGCATGAACAGACTGTTTCATCTAGTGAGTCTCCAAACACCTGTACCTTGGTCTTAAGCCAGGAGACCTCAAGTCCCTAAGGCCTTGCCTCCTCTTGCAAACGCCTCGAGAGCCATCACAGGAGCTCCAGCGACTCAGCAAAGATTAAGGCTGGTTGACCCTGAGCAAATGTCAGCACTTTGTAGCGCCGGGAAGTCGGTCCTTAGTGGCCGAATGCAGAGATTACGTTCAACACACGCAATTCGTCCCGGGGAGCAAATGATAGTTTGTTGTTCCCGCGTCCCCGCCATCAACAGTGTTTACAGTGTACATTCAACCATGAATCGTCATTTTTTCAATGATATCATATACTAAATCAAAACCCACGTCTAACCAAACATAATCTGATTTAACCTAATAGCCGTTCTGGCTGTAGCTAAAACAATAACATTTTCGGTATTATATGTATCGCCATTGCCATGGGAAAATTGGGATTCAAAGTAAGGATGAAAAGATCTACACGATGATGTAAGTTAATTTTTTTTTGTTTTTAGGGCCCAATATCGAAATTATACCAATAATTGGGGTGAGTAGGGAAGAGGTTGGTGCTGGCTTCTGCGTTTGTTTGAATTTGGCACGCGAAAATTTCGACAACTCAGCAGATAAAGACCGATCGAGCGGTGTAGGTTTTTCGGCAAATATAGGCTGAGATTGACCCAACTCCCTGGTGAGTCATCTCAGATTATGTTGACCTTTTCGTGTGAAAAACCGCTTTACTGCATCATGCAAACAGATCAGTATCCTGGTGTTGCTAGGATGCTCAACAATCACTTGATCTAAAACTTGCCAATACCAAGTCCATACACGTGTTGAAAAGTGAGGGGCAAGGACACAACCCTTGCCTCACTCCTGTATTAAAACGAAAGAACTGGATACACCAGCCCGACACTTCACACTCTTCAACCCAAACTCCAAGTGTTGGACAGACCAGTACCAACAGTCCCAGAGTACAGACAATCATAAATCAATAGTCTTGCAGAGAATCACGCGATTAATCGCGGAATTCTTGCTTTATATGTATGCATCTGTAATTAAAAAAAAAGTTCTTTTAAACAGCTACTAATGTAGTCTAGATTTTAACGAAAAATTATAAAGTATTTACTAATTATCACAAAAATGCTAATGGTTTTTACACTACACATATTTATAAATATTCAGTATTTAGTTATCTGCTAATCTCTTATTATTATTATCATATTACATTATTATTGTAATTTATTTATTTTTTCTAAATTAGTTTATTATGTTATTATTATTATTATTATTATTATTTACTGCTACTCCTATTATTATTCTCATTATTAATAGTGTTATTGGTTTTAGTATTAATTTTATGTATTCTGCCTACTACTTAAATTGATTTTACTTACTTCTTGTCATATTTTCAAGCACTTATCCGAATGTAATATACGCAATTAGTTGGTGAAGCTTCCAGTATGAAATTTTTAGCAATAAAACACTGGTCCGACACCACAAATGGTTCTGAGTCATTGTGTGTGGTTGGAAAGCATTGTTCGCTGGTGATTTCAAAAATGGCATTGCTTTTCTCTAGACGTACTTTTTGGAAAATATCGGCATTTTAATTTTAATACCTATACAATTATATACGTAATTATCAATATTTATAATTAATCGAAACATCCCCCTACGTTAAAATATTATTAACTCGTATTTAAGATTCTGTGTGCCTGCGGCTTATTTAGGACGTAATGTACGATATCTGGCAAAAATATACTTAAATTTATGTTCCAAATATATCGAAAATGTGCCAACAGCTGGAAATATCGCAAATATGTCAAATCCACAGTAACTTTGACTTTATATATATAAATATATCATATAGATTATATATAATAGTATATATTATCTTTATTATAAGATATATAAATATATATATATATATATATAATTATATATATAGTATATTTTGGAACACAACTTCGAGATTTTTTTGAGAGAAAGAATGCGCTAGTTCGAAGACAGTCAGATCATAGAACTGTATCTTCAGAAGAACAGTCAAGATCTCAAATTGGTATTATATATACATATGATCAAAAACTATACCTAACACACAAAAGTACTCACCCTGCTCCATAGTACATCAGAAATGTTCTGTAGTTTGCTCTTTCGTTTGTAGGAGCAGCTACTTTCACGTTGTGTAGCGTCCAGCAATAGTCCCCTATCATGTTGGGACTGAATCGTCCTTGGATCGGGTTTCCATGGTGGCAATGTCCTGGTGGAAATGTTCCCCCTGCTCATCACTGACCGCGCCAAGATTCGTTGGGAAGAAATCAAGATGTGAATGGAAAAAGTGGATTTTGAGTGACATCCGAGCCCCAAGCGCATGGTAACTCTTCAACATGTCATTTACAAGTTCCTCATAATTCGATGCTCGAACATTACCTAGGTAGTTCTTTATAACAGCCAAAAAGCTCTACCAAGCAGCTTTTTCCAGGGCAGTTAGGCTCTTTACAAAGTCATCATCATTGAGTAGTTGACGAATTTAAGGGCCATTGAAAACACCTGCCTTTACTTTGGCTTCAGATACAGTGCGTTCAAACTTTGCTAACAAATACTGAAAGCCAGCACCATTTTGATCCATGGCCTTCACAAATTTTTCATTAACCCAAGTTTCAGATGCAATGGAGGTAAGTACACCTTTTCACTGTCAACAAGAGGTTTGTACATACAGTTGAGCCTGCCAGGTTAGTCTTTCGGTCGTGCTGGCCATTCCTTTTGTTTGTAATGTTTGCTGTCCGCTCTAGAGTCCCACAAACAAAGAAAACACATGTGCTTAGTGTAACCTAACTGGAGTCCTAGAAGCAAGGAGATTACCTTCAGGTCCCCACACAGATTCCACTGATGTTCTTCATATTTAACAACAGATAACAAAGTCTTCATAGTTTCATTAAGTTTCAATCATTTCATGGCCATGCGCAATTGGAACACTCGGAAGCTTATTTCTTTATGCAGAAGAACGGCCTTTAGCGTGTTTTTTCCTGAATCTATGAACAGCCGCCACTCACTCTTATCATAAGTGTGAGACTACAAAGTTGTTCCATGAGTGTGTCAAACATCAAAAGCAGTAACAGAGCTTGTGTTCCATCTTGAAGAAGCTTGAAAGTTCTTTATGTCTACGACGAAACGTGGTGATGAGAACTCCTTCTTGTAGCAAATTCCACTCCTTGAGACGAGATCCAAGGACTTCACTTTTCTCCTTGGGTATATCTAGGTCCCTAGCAAGGTCATGTAGCATTTCCTGACTGATGAATTGGGCTCTGTTGTCTGCCATTTCTTGAAAGTCTGTATCCATGGGATTATCCTCCTCGTTCGAATCTGATTCACTTATAGCACTTGCAATTGGAACATTTGGAACTGGGAGATCAGGACCATGTGGCACAGGCCTGATGGCAGAAGGTACGTCAGGATACCTAATTTTAGCTCGCGTTTTTACTGAATATCCTTTGATGTTAGTGAGGCAGAAGTAACAGTCAGTACTGTGATCCTTTTGTTCACGCCAAACCATTGGGATGCCGAATGCCATGCCTGATGGCCGTTTGCCACGCATCCATTCATTCAAGTGGTTCACACAGGGGTTGCATGCTACGTGAGGGGCCCACTTCTTATCTTGATCACCTATACGGCACTTGAAGTAATGCAGATAAGCTGCTTTAACATTCTTTGTAAGAGGTTTCTTCAGACTGTCAGGGTAAAATTCCACATAGTAACAAAAACTGTCCGATGCATTCACACAGTTACGGCACTCCATCACAGCCCGGTACAAGGTACTATATACGGTAAAACAACTAAAATTAGGACTCCACAAAATCAAACACATCATATCTGCAAAGAAAAATAAAATGTTTAAACATATGTCAATAGCTGTACGATCAGTAGGTAAAAATGTACTACACAGCCTGCTAACCCCTCGCCAATACGCAGCGCGCACACCCTCCCCTGCTCACTGCACAAACCACACTGACTCAAAAACACTGCACTGCCCTAAATAGGCTTGAGAAAAGAAAAGATTAAGAGTTTGAAATGAAAACATTGGTGAAACCTATTTCTGCTGATTTTACCCATATTTTTTCATGAATTGCGTCTGGTTCTCTAAAAATGGACGTGATAGAGTTAATTGAACATCAGATTCGAGTTCAGCAGGGTCGATTTACCTATAATCAGCTTCATTTAGTCAAGAACCATATCTTCGATTTTTTTTTGTCGACCAGTGATATAATCAATCAGCTAGTCTAAGTTTCCACGCCCTCTAACAATACAGTAAAATAATATATGTCCTTCATGGATTTTGGATCGACGGACAGTTGCTAATGTACTATATGAAATTTGTATTTACTACAGTATTGTCTTATTATTAACAATAAATGCTAAAATAAAAGACATACACACATACCTCCCCCCACACACAAACACACACACTCTCTCTCTCTATCTATATATCTTATCCCACCCTCTCTCTCTCTGTCTCTCTCTGTCTCTCTGTCTCTGTCTCTGTCTCTGTCTCTCTCTCTCTCTGTATATATATATATATATATATATATATTGTAGTGACCCCTATGTTGGGCTCCAAGCCAGCTGCTTAATTACCCCTAAGGGTCACGCCTGGCCAGGTGTGGCTGAGCGGCTGACCTGACTGTGGTGACCTACATTTCCCGCACCCTCCAGTCCTAGGGAGCGGAAACCGGTCAGTCTTCCACCTACCATCACAGAGAGCTAACACACTCCGCTCTGTGGTGCTCGCGCGTCCGTCTCCGTTGTACATATATATATTTCTGCCTTTAACAAACTTGTGTGCGAACTTCGTGTTTGGTTTATCCAGTGTCTAGCTAAAAAACATACCACAATTGGTGACCTCGAGTGTAGCTACGATACGATGGATAGTAACAGGGCGCTTCTCCACCTCCCGGCTTTCACCTACGACATAGCGACGTGGTTTATACACTTTGAAGCTTTGTGGGCGGGCTCCCCGGACATCACGGATATCCACAAGTTTCAGGCGCTTGTCAGGGCGATTCCGTCGGACGTCGCTGTCCGCATCTCCTCAGTGCTTACAGCTCCCCCGCCTGACGGGAAATATGAGGCGTTGAAAACTCCCGTCGTCCGCACCCTTGGAAGGTCGTGCGAGGCTTACTTGGCTGAGCTCGACACGCAAAAATATGACGGACGTCGCCCTTCAGCATTCCTCTGCCGTATGCAGGACCTTAATAGGGCTGCGGGTTTCCCATTGTCCGAGGATATGCTGCGGTACTGCCACACCAGCCTCATGCCCCACCCCGTCCGCGTCGTGCAGCTGGTTGGCTTACGGGGCCTGGGCCAGAAGCCACAAAACACTTAAAGACCTTTTTTTGGTCGTTAGTCCAACGACGGAACCCACAGCGCGGAAAATTCGTCGATTTCGTCGTTAACGTGCACACTGGCCAACGACTGCTCAAGACCAGTATTAGCAGAGGTCGGAAGTCTCCAGGCATGCTCATTATTGCTTGGTATGCTATGAAATATCTTTTTTATAGGTGATTGTAGACATATGATTGCATTTGGATGGATATTATTCATATATATGAGTAAAGAGATGAAATACAAGCAAGGGACTCATCTACGTCTGGCAGCGCGGCCTTCGGCAGCAGCAGCAGCAGCATGATGAAGCCCGTGAGGTGGATATCACACCAACTTCACCAAGGAGGTAGATGTCTTTGGTAATTTTTTTAGTAGGGGAGCGAGAACCCCTTGAGGAATCCTATGATCCCTGGTGATATCTATGGTGCTATCACAGACGTGGGAGCTGACTGTCTTCTTCAGGAAGGCACAGGTGAGGCGGATAACTGCGGGTTTTTACTCAAAACTGTTGAGTGTGGCGGTGGAGCCCCCAGCTCCTCCGCCACTGTAGGTTTGGGCAGGCTTAAACGTCTTATTACTCGTTATTATACAACTTAGTGATTATGGTGAGATGTTATATATACTTGTCATTATCTAAATCAATGTAGCACCGTGTGTCACCTTAAATAAGGGTGATTTTAAAAATGTTATGATGAGTTGACTGATGACGGGGCAGAGTGACGGAGAGGCCTTGCCGCGGGGGCCTCTCCATAACACAAATATTCACTATTTTTAACCCACACACACACCTTCTACCACCAAAACACTAGCAACACAGGCTCCTTACTTATACATCTTACTATCTGATACATTAAAACTCCTTAAAACGCAAGCATTCCGAATAAAACGAGAATTAGTTTGAGATGACGGGGCAAGAAGGCGGGGAGAGGCAGTCTGGCATGCCTTTCTTGCCCGGAAATATGTCTCGCTGACTTGTGATTGGTCGAGAAGTTTTAAAAACTGTTTGTCATTGGCTGGTGACTGATGACGCGCTTGATGACGTCATTACTCGCCTTAGCCAGTCAGCGCCTTCCGACGCGTTAACGACCGAAAAGGGAGGCTTTGTAGCTTTCGTCGTTAGGAAAAGAAGTTCAGAGAGATGGTCGTTGCTGGCGCAACTACCTTTGTTGCTGGGTTCCTGCCCTGGTCACCATCAGTGAATACTCGGAGCTCGTTGATAAAATTCAAGCGGCCTGCACCTCGCTCCCCCCTCCTCTGCCTCCCCCACCACTCCTGTGCCTGCAGTCCCTCCGACGGGGTCCGAGCGCCCGCGGTTTTTACCCCAAGTGACACCCCTGCCGGCTCCACGAAATTCCACTTCTCGCCTGGCAGCCAAACTGACCAGACGTGCCTTGCTCCGCTCCTCCTCACGTCACCACAGCTCTTCCCGCGCAGGCACGCTTTGTTACATCCTGCTGGCTTCTGACGGTGACCTAAGCAGTCTGTTGTGTTTTTATGCACACAGCTGTTGTGTTGCTATGTGCTGAGGGGTTGTTTGTTGGGTTGGTTGTCGGGTCGTTTGTCGGGTTGTTTGTCAGGTTGTTAGGCCTACTTAAAGGGCTAGTTAATTCATTTTCGCCCACATCGTAACTCCCCGCACGAAACCGAACCCCACGATTCCTGGCGCAGGCCAGGGTCACAAGGGGGGCCCTTAGAAGGGTTGGTGATAGGAAGCCCAGGGGTGAGGCAACAACTGTTAGGGTTAGGTAGTCCCTCCCGGGGCAGCTGTGCCTGTGTCCTCCGACGCCTTTCAGGAGGCGGGAGGGCTAACGGCACTAGCTGTAGGTAGCGTAGGTGTGGTCTTGCTCTCCGAGCAGTCTTGTCTTTTAGGATTTATTTATTTTTATTTTTTCATTTTTTGTTTTATATAGTTTGGTGTATCACCTCATTCCACTTACGGAATGAACCACCATGGCGCGAGTTAAAATAAAATACGCCAACCCCTCACCTCGCTCTAAAACCAAGCTATTGGAGATTCTCTCCAAGAACTTGGTCTATGCTACTAAGATCATCAATGTAAACGATGGCCATATAGTTCTGACACGCACGGACGATGATCTAGATAAAATCTTTCATGGACAGTGCAAAGAAGACCTCAGCGGGAGCAACTATGACCCTATATTACGACCAGAATTTAGGGCGAAAAGAACAGTGCTCGTCTTTAATGTGGATGACAACATATATAACAATACTGAAGAAGAAATAAAAGAGGAACTCGGTGCCAAAAATAGCTGGATAATTGAGGGAATAGACCAAATTTTCAAATTCCCCAAAAAGAACGTTATTAAAATATGCTTCAACCAAACCAAATCAGCCACCAAAGCAACAGAGGCAGGTCTGGTAGGCTTTCAAATGAGCATCCCACCACATTCAATTAAAAAAGAAGTATATATTCCCATCACTACATGTATGAGATGCTACCAGCTGGACGACCACTTCACCAACCAATGCCCCAAAGGACAAAAATTATAAAATATGTTCAGAATGCAGTAGCGCTGAACATAACTGGAGGGACTGCAAAGCTGAAAACAAACTGTGCATTAACTGCGGGGGAGTACACAGGACTCAGGCCTACAAATGTCCGGAGAAAAAGAAAATTAGAGAGGAGAAAATTAAGGAAAAGAAAGAAGGCACTAAAACATTTTATAGCCAAGCAACAGCAATTAATAGTAACCAGCGAAAAATAGACATCAGTTTAGGCAAAGACACGGCAGCTACTATCCTGACCTGCATGATGCATGCCCACTTAATGAACATGGTTAACCCGGGTACATATAATAAAGAAATCAATATACTTTTCAAAATGAACAATCTTCCCAGTATAAATTTACCTGGAAATCCCCCTTCTGCTGACATCGTAAATGCAACAAAAGAAAGCTCCGTGGCTAGACAGACTAGTGAGGATGTAACAGACGGACAGACAGAGGAGCAGGAGGCAGAAGAAGATAATATGACCAAGGAACAACCAGTACCAGAGATGCCACCGCTGGAGCAGATAAGCGGGATAGAACTAGGCCTAGAGATAATCACCAGTAAAAGCGAAGGTTGGCCCGCACGTACCTTTAAAAGGGACATGTTGATGAAAGGAATAGAGGAGAAGAGATACAAATGGAGGTTTGTCAGCACAAAAATATACAGAAAACAAATACTTACACTAATAAAAAATGATGAAATAGACCTAAAAATTGTTGGCGCATTGCAGATGACCAGCTTTTCAAGAAAATAAGAGGTGGATTCACGCAGGAAAGAACTCCTCCACAAGACCAAAGGACAAGGATCAGAAAAAGTTCTAAATAAAATCATAATGGCACTCACACCTCTCAATAACACAAGTATGATGGATAACATAAAAATAGTACAACACAACGTATCCAACTGGCGTACAAACAGACACTTTCTTACTAACATTTACAGAGTTATCAATCCCGACATTATCTTAATTAATAGTCACGGAATAAAATCAGATGGTTCTCTTAAACTTTTTGGCTACACAACACATACAATCAACTCAAACAACGAATTACATGGACGGAAGCGCTATCTGCATTAAATCAAACATCAAACACAAAATTACAGATGATTTTTTATCCGATATACTGCAAATAACTATAGAAACTAACACAGGACCAATCTCAATCGCAACAACATACCTCCCACCCAGAAGACCTTACCTCCCCATACCGGACTTTCACAGATTGGCATCAAACACTACCCCAACCTACATCTTAGGAGATCTTAACGCTAAACATAATTCCTAGGGGATTCCTACAATAAACACTGTAGGGAAAGGGATAAAATTATTAACAGACAACAATAAATTATTCCATTTAGGTCCCAACTTTCCCACTTTTTTTTGGCCACAACACTCATTCGACACCTGATATCATACTACAAATAATAAAGTTTACCACAATCATATATAGAAGCTGGACCAGTCACGTCATCAGACCACATACCAATAATATTTACCATCACTGCTCAAGCAATTACGATACCCACCCCTGTTAAGAACAAACTTGGAAATGTCGATTGGGACTTTTCAACCAAAATATCAAGAAAATATACAAGTAGCAAGACCAAAAATGAAGCTAATAAAGAGAGATTATGCATCAATACAAACTTGGTACAATATAATTTTAAAAGCTATGGAGACATACATACTAAAACCAAAATTAAGATAGTTCATAAAACAATACTCAGCAATAAATCAAGCACTTACAATGGTGTCTAAAAACCTAAGAGATGAAGCTGAGATGCGTGGTTGGACGTATGTGAAATATATAATTTACAAACTACTAAGGAAAAATCTAATAGAAGAATGCAAAGAACAGTATACTAATAACTGGGAAACAAAATAAATGAACTTAAAACCTTATATAAAACCCCCAAAGATTTCTGGGAAAATGTAAAAAAGTTGAGAGGAAATAAAAGCAACACCTCACCATACATTATACATAATAATAAAAAGCTCTACACGGAGGAGGAGAAGGAGGAAGTATTTAGGAAGATCTGGGAAAACGTCTTTTATAATCAGTCCCGAAGAAAACAGAATTTCGACCCAAATAATGAAGCTATAGTAGATAATTACATAGCAGATAATGGGAACCTGCAGGCAAGATATGACAAGGCTGATATAACTAGACTTGACGACTCGAATTATATCACTGCTAAGATAACAACGCAAGAAATATATAATATCATAAAACAACTTAAAACAACACTTGGTCATAAGCCAAATAATAAAACAATATTGTTAAACATGCCAGAGGAAGCAATTACAATATACACAGCAATTTTAAATTCCTCATTATCATTAGGGTATTTTCCTAACAAATTCAAACATGCCAAAATAACACTTATACCTAAAGCAAATAAGACAAGTACAGATCCAATCAATTATAGACCCATTTCATTACTTGAGGTCCCAGGGAAAATTTATGAAAAAATAACTAACAAAAGACTTAGTAAATACCTAGAAACTAACAATAATCTCCCGGAAACACAGCATGGTTTTAGAGTATCTAGGGGTACAGACACTGCCTTGGCTGTGACAACAGAAAAAATAGCTGAAGCTCTAGCCAGCAAATAACAATGCTACTTAGTTTTACGAGACGTATCAAAAGCCTTTGATAAAGTCTGGCACAATGGCCTAAAATATAAGATACTAACAACAGGATTGCCAGACATCATTAAACAACTAATTTGCACTTTTTTGGAAAACAGAACAGCAAGCATAACTATAAATAACTACAATGGTAATATATTCAGGATTAGAAGCGGAGTGCCTCAGGGCAGCTCCCTTTCACCGACCCTCTACTCACTCTACACATCAGACATTCCAGCACCTTCAGTAGGTTGTACTAATATTATATATGCCGATGACATCACTCAAATTATTACACAGCCTAATAAATCAAGAAGATTCATGGCTGCTAAGGTGGTAAGAGAAATTATGAAATACAATTATGAAAATAAATGGAAAATCCAAACGAACTCAACAAAATTTAAAATTATCCCAATGGCAGTTAGGAAAACATACCCTATAAGCATAGAGGGAACAGTTATTCCTTACTCCAGCGAAGGCAAAATACTAGGACTAAATTTCAACAGAAGAGGTATTTTGAATCAAGTAAAACATAACAAAAATAAAGCAGGAGCAGCACTAACAACTTTAAAAAGATTTACAGGATTACCTACTAATATAAAACTACATTTAATAAAAGCATGTATCCTACCAATGCTGACATATCCAACATATACACTAAACACATTATCCAAATCAGCTATGCTATCACTACAAAAAGTTCAAAATAAAGCCTTAAGGTTCGCCTTCGATGAAAAATACCCATATGAAAGAAACACAGCAGAACTGCACCAATTAGGGAAACTGGAAGCAATAAACACAACATTATATGACAGAGGTCAAAACACAAAACACAGACTTATAAATATATTACAAGACTCATTATACATGGAAATAATTGCAAACAATAACAACAGGGAACATGGTTGGTTCAGGAAACCAATCATTCAGATAAATAAAATAAAACCACACCCAATATACACAGATTGATAAGAAGGAATTATTAGCCAAATTTTCTACTTTATTTATTTACTTTATTATATGTATAATATTTTTTTCTACTTTTGCCTTCTTTTTTTTGTTAGATGCTGATCTGTCTTTTGACAGTCTGGGATGTTAAGAAATAAATTTAAAGGGAGCATAATATGATAATAATTAAATAGATATCAATTGATAAAGATGAAACACAAAAAAGAGAGCGACTAACAATAAAATAAAAATTTTATAAAAAATATAGCAAGGCGGTTAGCCCGCCATCTATCCAATCTTCGACTTTCCTTCATACTTTCCTTCACTTATCTTCTTCCTCTTTAATTCTTCTTTCACCCAACCTGTCTATCCCCCACTCCACTCCACTCCACTCCACGAAATTCCTCAGTGCTCTGGAGAGACCCGGGGCGCGAGGGGGCCATGACAATGCTCTGGAGCACAGCTCTTCAACGGACGCCCGCCTCTCCGACATGGCTTCCGACATTCAGCGATTAGAGGCCGCCTTCTCAGCCCTCCACTCCCCTACTAGCCACAAGTATTGTTATTACCATGGTCGCTTCGGCGCAGCAGCCAGGAATTGTCAGCCTCCATGTTGCTGGTCGGGGTGAAGACCTGCGACTGCCGTGCCAGT
>JACEEZ010020928.1:510000-560000 GCA_016584305.1 Chionoecetes opilio
ATTTCTTTTGTGTGTTTTACGATTTTTTATTTGATAATATTATAGAACAAACATTTCCGAAGATAACAGTATATCTTTTATACTGATAAGCATTATATTAGGTAGGTAAACTTGTACGGGGAGCGGAGCGGGTGGGATCTACATGGTGTGACGTCACGGGCGATGCATCAGGCCTTGTCATCTCGGTGGCCACGGTATAGGTCGGGAACGGGATGGTGATTAGCTCTATGGAGTGGCACAGCTTTCTTGCTGCACCCATAAAGGATGCAAAAATATCTATATATCAGAAACACCCAACATTTTTCTAGTACTATATATTTTTTTTATTTTACGTGTATTTATATTTCCGCGCGGTTGGGAGGCCACCTCAGTTGACGTCACCGAGCCATGTTGCGTCGTCTGCTAGTCGTCAAGAGCGTTTTGGAAGCTCGGGGAATATACAGATTTTGATTGCTGATAATTTAAAAAAGGCTGACTCAATGCAAAAAGTGACAAATAATTGTTGATATGCTTGATAATGGCTATATTTTGCCTGCATTAAATCAGTAATGAATAAATGGTGTGAACGATTACTATAAAACCCGAGCTCCTGTTCACCGAGGTGTGAATTGGTAGCGGGTGTTAACAGGGGGCTGTGTCCCCCCCTACTCCCGGGGTGGTGGCCTGGCACCTGCCGCGGCGCGGAGCTAAAATAGTGCAAACCCATGATCCCCAAGCCTGTCTTCGGCAAACAAGCACTAAGGAATGAAAAAATAAGTCTGACACATAATAAAATGTAGATATAGACACCATAGATATGGACCATATGAATGTAACTCAGGACCTGTAAAATACAACTAGGTAAATACTACAACATGATACACGCACACACACACACACACACACACACACACACACACACACACACACACATACACACACAGACACACAGACACACACACGCACACACAAGCACACACACAGAGAAAATTCAATAAGCAATTGAAAATACTGTTTATCCTGTTGCCGTCAGTATTGTGTATATCATTGCTTCAAATCACCGCACTCACATGAAATCCTCAGTGCACCGCAACATATTTCCCCTTCCTTTGCTTTTACGCGGCCTCCCACCCTACTCACTTCCAAAACTACAATCACCATATCCCACTTCTATGATCCGCATAACATTGTAACCCCATCCAACACCACAATAGCTTGCCATCCACCACAAACACCTGCCAACCCAGTTGTATTTTCAGTCTTCATGATCACATTCCGTGGTGTAGTGGCTAGTGTGCCTGGCTACGAATCTGCGGGCCCTGGTTCGAATACGGTCCAGGGCAAGTCGGTGACCAGCCAAACCAGCTGTTTTTCCTCCATTTCGGGGTTGATAAATGGGTACCTGGGGAAACCTGTGGAAGGTACCTGTGGTAACCCCGGATGTTACACTAGCCCTGTGTCCCGGGGTAACGGGTCCTCACCCTCCACAGGCTCAAAGGGCTAATGACACGGATATGAGAACCGATGGCCACGTGCAGCATAGCGTATGCCCCCAGCTTTTCCTTACCTTCATAATCCTAACCATGCCATCGCCTTTACCTTAACGATACGTTTAGTCGTTCTTTTTAGCATCTGCTACACTGACACCTCCAAGCTGCTTCTTTCTGATAGCCTCTTCTTGCTTCGGATAATTCTTTCTTGGTGGCAGGGAGGGGCATCTTTGTCATTATTTTAATACGAAAAGGAACCAATACTTCTGATACTCTCTCCCATGTCTTGTAATATAAAATGGCTAAGAACTTGACCACACGGTGAACATGAGTCATGGGGCACGAGAAGCAGTGTTGCCAATGTATTAACGGTCAGTGCGTCACCCTTCCTGCTGCATCTGAATACTTTACACAGTTAATTCTTTTTTTAGCTTCATTTGTTTATTATCTTGCTTGAACTTTACTATCATTGTGCTTATATGTATATATCCAATAAATTAGACGCCTCCTTTTCTGCCAGAGATATGGAGCAGAGAAGATGAGTAGGAACGTCACTTTCGTCACTCGATAGGCTTGCATTACCAATTTTTTTATCTCTCATCACTGATGTCAAAGAATTGACGATCCACTCGATTGTTGTGCTATTAACAGGAGAGGTTCTGCCAACCACTTACAATAACTCAAGTTTATGCAAGCCTCAGGAACTTTCTGGAAACTTTATGAAACTCGCACTTCCAAGTAGCGCACAGCAATTTACAGTAAAACAAAAACAAATATTTGTTATGTCTGAGTCTCTTTGATATTATCTCCATGTATCTCATGTCACATCTTTCCATTCAAATAATAAAAATAAAGTTTCCTAACATATTAATCTGATCAAATATGTCTAGTTGTCATCCATTCCTCCCTTCCCATTGTATTCGTTGAATTTTCTGCTCCAACTATTTATCCCAGTTTCCTTGTATGTTTTTTTTTTACATCCCAAAGGACTGGCCATGAGCAAAAATATAGAGGTAACAAAAAGCCCGCTTAGTTGCCAGTCCTTATAGAGAAGACAATAAGATAATAAATAAAAGGGGATGGACCAATTTAGATCAGGAGGTGTTTTGTCACTCATCTCTTGAAAAAAAAATTGAGGTGTAGAAAGTTTGAGAAAAAGAAACAGGAAGCTAATTCCAGAATTAACCAGTGAGAGGGATGAAAGAGCAGGGATGATGATTGTGGAAATTATCCACCAACCACCCTCTCAATTGGTAGAGTGGTGGCTTGTTCCCCACCCCCTTGGTGAGGGAGGTATTGTTCGCTCATCATAGGGGGAGCGTGGGAATGTGTATATATATAATTATAATGGTAAAGGGTATTAATTAAGATAAATTAAGTAAATTATAAGTATTGGGATATGATAAATGAACATTCCCATTGGTATTAACCATTTGCACCTTATATTATCACCTTTAATTAGAATGACTGGCTATTAGTCGTCGTCATAATATTTGCCCCTATCCTACGTGGAAACATAGCTAGGTATTGGTGGGTGGAACCTGCCGCCCGCTTAGAGAGTCAGTACAATTTCAGACCCTCACGGAAGTAACATCTCTCTCTAAACTTCTCAGATTAAATCGATAAGGTATGTATAAAACTTTGTAGATAAAAGTGTTAAACAATAGGACGTGTTTAAAATAAACAGCGATTCCATCCGCCGCGTCAGTGTTGTGTGATAACCCGCTTGACGCCTCAAATCAAAACACACCGCCTCCGCCCTTCACCGTCAGCCTGATCACGGCCTGGCCACTCCGATCGCCTGAGCATGTAGTATTTAATAACGTCCTTCTATCCTATCAACCCTCCTATCAACCGATAAGTATCTTAGTTAGTACTGGCTGGGGCATTTGGTCGGGATGAGATAGACAATGGGTTTTCTGAAGGCAAGAACTTCAATTAATTAAATGTTTGTGACATAAAATTTCCACAATGATTAACTCCTGCATTAGGAAGATGGACAGAATGTATATGAGGATAAGTATAAAGTATTGTGCAGCGAAGCCGCATGTGGGGGAGGCATGCACTTAGCAGATTCTAAACAACAGTGAGCATGAACATAACAGTAGCAGATAGTAAGATAAGCAACATACATGTGTATGTATTTACACTTCTCTTTCTTACAATAGCATTTCTTCGACAATTCGCCATCACTTCTTATCCTCCTTCTCAAGAATTCTGGCTCTGAATCCTTCCTTCCTAATTTCCTTTTTCATCCTTTTATCTTTTTTTATTTCCTTTCAATCCTTCCTTGCATAAATCTTTCCTTCCTTCATTTCCATATGCTCCCTTTACACTTAGTCTCTTCTTCACTTCTTCCTACCCTCTTCTTATTATCTTCCAGCTCATCTTTTTTATCTCCTAACGTCTCATCCTTTATCTTTTAACTTTTTCCATTTTCACTTCCCACCATTTACCATCACATTTCCTCTATTCCTATCTCTTTTTAAATTTCCATCAGTACAAATAAGCGGTGGCCGTCTAAAGAGTGCCCAGAAGTGGGGAATTCGGTGTCACGAGGTCGAGTCCCGGCCGATGCAAAATCTTTCTTTTTCATCGTTTCTAAAATCAACTCTATTTTCAACGAGGAGGGCATCGGAGCAAAACTGGGGTGATATGAATCTCAATCATCTATGAGAAAAAAATACCCTGCCAAATCACAAAGTTTTAAATTTGCAGTGGGAATTGACAATTACACTGGGGAAAAATTTAAGAAAACAAAATTGTTGAGTTAGATTTTTGAGCTTATTTAGATAAAATTGGCATGCTGATTCCAAACTGTAGTCAGTTTTTCTAGCACGTCAAGTTTTTTTCCAGCTTACCCCCCAGATAAGCAAAATTCACTTGTGAGCTGTAGAAAAATTTGCCAGCTGATTACGATTTGATCTCGAGAGCATGTGGAACTTTTTTGTGCATTTACAATTGAGACAGGCGGTGAGAGGTTGGCAGCCCCAAATGGGTCAGACTTCAATATCTGCAAACGGGAAAGCTGGGGATAGTAGGAATTAGGAGGATTTGTTATGGCTTTTTTTTAAAACCCAAAACAAATACATTGAATTTTATTTTTAATTTTATGCAGTTTTTTTTTTTTTCAAGCTTGTAATTTTCCCAGTTTTAGTGTTTTTATTTACATGGGTATTATTTCTTTTTTTCGATCATTCTCCTCCTGCACGTCCCGAAATCCCTAAAACAACCCTGACCCTTCACTAAATGTGGAGTTTCACCATTCCAAGTAGAGGGAAAAGCATAGCGTATTTGTCAACAAGCAATTTCGCATATTTTAAAGTGAAACCGGTGATCAAGACAAGTAGGGCCGGGCCCCCTCACAAAGTGTGCAAGCAGTGTGTCGAGAGATTGGATGTGGACCAAAGGAACCCCCGTAAAAAAGTGGTTTTGGGTATCCCATGGTTTGGCGAGAGCAAAAAAGATCTTCCCACAGATGTACTTTTGTTTATGAAAACATAGGATTTAACAAGAAAAAAAAAAAAGTAAAAAGAATACCAAATCTCCCGTCAGCTATAAGACCAATGCCTCTTCAGTAAAATTTCCAGTGCCAGTTTCGAACAACTACCTCCTCTAGAAGATTTGAGTGATTTTGAAAAAACGCAGGACAGCAATGATGCAGTTTTTGACATTCACGAGGATCATTTCGTAGGGGATTTGACAGCACGGTTGAAGTTTTAGCACGTGATTTGGGCCTATCCAAAAAAGCTTCAAAAAATTAGCATCAAGACGAACGAGAAAAACATTTGAAAAAGGAGGAAGGTACATATTTTTCAAACCAGGAAATACTTTTCGCAGTATTTTCGAAGTGCCAGCGGTTTGTGTTTGCCATAAATTCCGGGTTTACAAAGGGAAATTTAGGGCTTTAAATCTAAAATCCAAATGAATGGCGATTTTTTATTGATAGTCAAAGCGGAGTTTGAAGTGTTCCTTCACACAATGGAATTTTTTTGGCGCAGCCTATTGGGCATTTCGGTCTGTCTTCGTGAAGAATATGGAGAGTAAAGGAGTCTTTGGGTTTTTGCAATATGACAAAAACAATGGTCTCTGTGTGCCCCTAAAATGGGTTCTTCCTTCTTGGTCAAAAAACGTGGAGCACAAAGTACCCCTCTTTTGTATGGGGATAGCAGAGTCGAGAAAAGCTTTGGGTTCAAAGAATTCCTCCGAGATCATTTTAAAACCCCGGAGATCCAACATTGTAATGACCCACTTTTGACGGGAAAAAATAATTTTTCCCACCTCTGCACATAAAATGGCTCAGAAAAAATTTTGAAAAAGCATTGTCAAGAGGCGATTTTTGAAGTACATCACTTGGCATTTCCTGGATGTAAATTTGAAAAAATAAAGGGCCGTGTGTTGAGGTCCAAAAAATTCGAAGCTCACAAAGATGAACATTTCAACGGTACTATGTCAGCCCTTTAAAAAAAGAATGTTGGCATCTTTAAAAAGGAGGCGTCAAGAATTTTCTTGGAAATACACGTGCAAGTAATTACAAAAGAAATTTTTCAGAAACTAGGGGAGAGCTAAAAAGCGCGGGTGCAAATGAGTATTAAAGACATTTTTTGCATAGCCATCTTGCCAACTTTGGGGAAAAAATTTGGTGCTCTACGACGAGCAAGGGAACGATTTACCAAAATTGAAGGTTTTGGAAGAACGTTTCCCGGGTAGAGGGAGTGCAATGATGGCGACTATTTTTGGGCATCAAAAGCGTAGTCCTCAAGTGAAAAAATCCAGACAAAACACAAAAGTAAAGTTTACCTTAAACCGCACACAATTTTAGCCTTTTCCTTCCCAAAAAATGATAATGTTAAATAAACATTTATCTGCCTATTTTTTCATTTTTTTATTGATGTTAACATTGCAACTTTTATAAAAATAAGCATGTTATGTTAGTACAGTATTTTCATTTTTTTTTTTAAAAAAACGAAAAAACCTACAGTTCAAAAAAATGATGATAGAGAAAAATGAGATCAGTTTTTGGGTTTAGCACCCAAAAAAAATTTTTAAAAAAAGTGTCAGACCTAACCAAAAAAAATTTTTTCCCCCGTGTTATCTAGAAATTTTTAAATGGGTAGAGTTATTATATATACTTTTCAAGTTCACAAGTAGTGGTATACATCACGTGGCCCTAAAAAGTCGGAAGATCGTACCAAACAGGTCCCGATGTCTTTCCTTTTTACCCCGGTTTTTTATGGATTATATTTCCCTTTTTCCTACATTTTTTTGTAACGAGGGATAGATCAGTGTCCAACATCTGGAGGACATAGTCTGACAGAGAACACCATTAAAATTTTTCCCCGCCATAAAAAAAGGTTAGAAGCGGAGTGTACCCTGTTTTCAGGGAAAAAGCCCTTTGTTTATAGCACGCAAGCCCGCAAAGCCCCGCCATGTGTGGGGTGGGCTTCTGACGTCAGTGCATACCATCTTGGTTGAGGCAAAATAGCAAGGAAACTTCTAGTCAATCTGAGACAATATGTGGAAGGAAGAGTGACACTGCTGCTGCAAATGCCAGATAGCGCCATATGAACGATATCCCCTTGTGCTAGTTTTAAGCATCAGTCAGTCAGTTTCGTCAAACGTTGATTTTTATCGGTTTTAATGTATTCTGAGCTTTCATATTACAACGGTTTTTATTTGTGAGTTTATTTAATAACGATACAATTTGGGTAATACTAGTTTTTGTACTTGCACAGTGTTAGTGATTTAAAAGTAACCCTTTTCACTGTATTTTTGTTTGCAGTTGCATAAAATTTTTAAAATGTTTGTGAAAATATTCCCTAAGTTAGTTTTTAAACGAACACATAGCATCATCGTGGGGGAGCTGCTTATTTCTCTTAAAAGTTTCTGTATTGTAATTTCTGCAGGAAATGATAATACTTAGTTTTTACAAGTGCTTGTGGGGCCCCTTTGGAACCATGTATTATGTTTTTAGAGTAATAATATTAGACAACATGTGATTTCAAATTCCAATCGTGTTGTTTCTGTGTGGACTGGTTTTAAAGTGCCTCGGGGTAGACCCCGTCCGTGTGATTCCAAACCTTTGTGTTCCGTGCGATTCCAAAACACACACCCCACAGCACACAAACGTCCATGAGTTATGAGTTGTAAATGCGGAAGATGTTACCGCAGAGTTTTTTTGTAATCTAAAACTCCCCAAGGTTTTTTGCCAAAACCCCCTTCAAAATTATTCAAAGGGAAAAGGGGCCAAGCCGCCCCTTTCCACCCCCGATTTTTTGCGATTTGTTGAGCTACTTATCAAATTTAATTTTCAGTTTCGGTTTTCCCAAAACGACAGACACACAGACACACGGCTACATATAGTATATTAAAGTGCTTGTGGGCCCTTTGGACCCCGTATTGATGTTTGAGTAGTGTATATTAGAAATATTGGATTGCAAACTCCAAACGTTTTGTTGCTGTCGTTTGGTCACTGGTCAAAGTGCTCGGGGTAGACCACGTTCCGTGTGATTCCAACCTGTGTGTTCCGTGTGATTCCAACACACACACTCACACACGCACACAAACGTCCATGAGTCTACTGAGTTTGTGGAATGCAGCAAGACGTTACCGCAGAGTCTTTCCTGTAATCTAATACTCCTAAAGTGTTTTTAGCCCAAAACACCCCTTCAAAATTATTCAATCGACATGGGACCAAGCCGCTTACCACCTACGATTTATTTGCGATTTTTGTAGCCTCCTCTCATCAAAATTGAATTTACAGTTTCGTCTACCCAAAACAGACAGACACACAGACACACGGCTACTCCTATATTATATTACAAGTGCTTGTGGGCCCTTCGGACCCATGTATTGATGTTGTAGTAGTAGTATATATTAAACATGTGATTGCAAACTCCAATCGTGTTGTTGCTGTCGTTGGTCACTGGTCAAAGTGCCTCGGTGTAGACCACGTTCCGTGTGATTCCAACCCTTTGTGTTCCGTGTGATTCCAACACACACTCACAGTCTCACACACGCACACAAACGTCCATGAGTCTACAGAGTTTATGGAATGCGGCAAGACGTTACCGCAGTCTCTCCTGAACTCTAATACTCCTAAAGTGTATTTAGCCCAAAACCCCCTTCAAAATGATTCAATCAACATGGGACCAAGCTGCCTACCACTTACGATTTATTTCGATGTATTTAGCCTACTATCATCAAAATTGAATTTACAGTTTCGGCTACCCAAAACAGAGAGACAGACAGACAGACAGACAGACAGACACACGGCTACTCCTATAATATATTAGATATTTGACATATTTGATTGATCTTTACTTCGTGTTCACTGATTTTATATAAATTTAAGGTTTGAAACATTTTATTAACATAAATAGAGAAGAGTGTGTGGTGGATATATTTACTAAGGAATCCAATGGTTCTTCAAAATGTGATATTTTTAATACTGTATAATCTCGCAAGGGACGCAGTAAAAACTAATCTTGAAAATCATATGAAGTCAATGCACAAAGAAAAAATATGAACAATTAACTAATGCACAAAACGAATTATCGAAAAAGATATGGGACATTTTTACGATGGCACCATACTCCATTTCGTGGTAAAAACTATAATAAACCAACGTGTTTTGATGTATTTAACAGGAAAATCACCATAAAAACTGTCGGAAATGCTTCTGTTTGCTTCTACCCCCTCCCCCCCCCCTACGATCTTGGGACCTGGCGGGAATACGGGGTTTAGGGTGGGGGAGACGAAATTCACTGATTTACCTGTTATCAATCAATCAATCATTGGGGGCATACGCCGGGGGCGCGTCGCCTCGCCCACCCTACGACGCCACTCCGGGGGGTCACCACGCGCGAGTTCCCATGCAGGCTCCTTTCCCATACCAAGCAGCTCGCGACAAGAAACATCAACTTGCCCCAGCCACGATCCTTGTGGGCGCCCCCTTGGCCTCCTCCACGCCGGATTGTCTCTTACAGATACAACCCGATGGGAAGGATCGGTTTCAGGGTAGCGTTGCCACATGCCCATATAGCCGTAGTTGGCGCTGACGGACTATGCAGGTAATAGGCCTCGATTCAGTCTCACGGTGCAATCGCTGATTTGACACGTACTCATCCCAGCGATACCCCATGATTCTGCGAAGACACTTATTACCAAAGGCATGGATTCGTCTCTTCAAGTCACTATTTAGTGTCCATGTCTCACAACCATAGAGTAAGACAGGGATCACAAGCGACCTGAAGATCCGGATCCTTGTCCTCCTGCACAGGTACCGACAACGCCAAATACTCCCGCTGAGCGAGTCCATAACACCGTGGGCTATGCCAATCCGCCGTAAGGCTTCTTGACTTGACCCGCCGTCATTATGGACTGCGCTACCAAGGTATGTAAAACTTTCCAAGATCTCAATGTCCTCGCCACACGCATGAACAGACTGTACTGCTTCATCTAGTAAGTCTCCAAACACCTGGACCTTGGCTTGAGCCAGGAGACCTCAAGTCCCAAAACCTGTTATGATGTTACCTGTTATGATGACCATAAAAGTTGTCGAAAAGCATTGAAAATTACCGAAAATAAAAAAATTGAAAAGTCTTAGGGGGAAAATACTAAATAAAAAACTAAAAAACTAAGGTGAAAATACTAAAGTTTCAAAAAGTCTAAGGGGAAAATACTAAAGTTTGAAGAAGAAAACTAAGGAAAATACTACATTTTGAAGAAAAAAACTCTAGGGGGCAAATACTACATTTTTTAAGGAAAAAAATCTAAGGAACTTTAATACTAAAATTCAAAAAGTCTTAAGGTGAAAATCGTAAAGTTTGGCAAACTAATTAAGAAGAAAATGTGAAAATTTGGCAAACTCGATGGAAAAAATCTAAAGATTTTGGTTAAATAGTTACTCCAAACTAAACAAAACCCACGCATAACGGCCAAGGGTCCACAAAACACGTGTATCAATCAATGCTTACCTTAAACCCGACTGGAAGGGTCAGCAACCTCGTCACTCTCCTCCTCCTGGGTGAAACCAACCGCTGGTGGTTGCCTGTGTCGGTCACCCAGTGGGGAATACAGACGCGCTGCTTCAATGAAGAAATGGTGAAGGCGGGTATCCTCGTGCGCTCTTACAAATATATATCTTGCAAGGTACTGATATAGGTATTGAGCACGAATGCCTGGCTTTTTCACCCACTCTTTCAAATAACGCCAAAGCCGTTCTATGTTTTGAGTGTGAATTTCAGGATTTTTGGGATCAACAAAATGTTCTGTGTGATTTATCATGAAGTGTGTGTAGCCTAGGTCCTTGAGTGTGTGGTAGGGACGCCAGCTGTCACTAATTACACTGGTCGACAAAAAAAAATCGAAGATATGGTTCTGGACTAAATGAAGCTGCTAATAGGTAAATGCCTGCTGAACTCGAATCTGATGTTCAATTAACTCTATCACGTCCAGTTTTTGAGAACCAGACGCAATTCATGAAAAAATATAGGTAAAATCAGCAGAAATAGGTTTCACCAATGTTTTCATTTTAAACTCTTAATCTTTTCTTTTCTCAAGCCTATTTAAGGCAGTGCAGTGTTTTTGAGTCAGTGTGGTTTGTGCAGTGAGCAGGGGAGGGTGTGCGCGCTGCGTATTGGCGAGGGGTTAGCAGGCTGTGTAGTACATTTTTACCTACTGATCGTACAGCTATTGACATAATGTATGTTTAAACATTTAATTTTCTTTGCAGATATGATGTGTTTGATTTAGTGGAGTCCTAATTTTAGTTGGTTTACCGTATATAGTACATTGTACCGGGCTGTGATGGAGCGCCGTAACTGTGTGAATGCATCGGACAGTTTTTGTTACATATGTGGAATTTTTACCCCTGAAAGTCTGAAGAAACCTCTTACAAAGAATGTTAAAGCAGCTTATCTGCATTACTTCAAGTGCCGTATAGGTGATCAAGATAAGAAGTGGGCCCCTCACGTAGCATGCAACCCCTGTGTGAACCACTTGAATGAATGGATGCGTGGCAAACGGCCATCAGGCATGGCATTCGGCATCCCAATGGTTTGGCGTGAACAAAAGGATCACAGTACTGACTGCTACTTCTGCCTCACTAACATCAAAGAATATTCAGTAAAAACGCGAGCTAAAATCAGGTATCCTGACGTACCTTCTGCCATCAGGCCTGTGCCACATGGTCCTGATCTCCCAGTTCCAAATGTTCCAATTGCAAGTGCTATAAGTGAATCAGATTCGAACGAGGAGGATAATCCCATGGATACAGACTTTCAAGAAATGACAGACAACAGAGAGCCCAAATTCATCAGTCAGGAAATGCTACATGACCTTGCTAGGGACCTAGATCTACCCAAGGAGAAAAGTGAAGTCCTTGGATCTCGTCTCAAGGAATGGAATTTGCTACAAGAAGGAGTTCTCATCACCACGTTTCGTCGTAGACATAAAGAGCTTTCAAGCTTCTTCAAGATGGAACACAAGCTCTGTTACTGCTTTGATGTTGACACACTCATGGAACAACTTTGTGAGTCTCACACTTATGATAAGAGTGAGTGGCGGCTGTTCATAGATTCAGGAAAAAACACGCTAAAGGCCGTTCTTCTGCATAAAGGAAATAAGCTTCCGAGTGTTCCAATTGCGCATGGCCATGAAATGAGTGAAACTTATGAAACTATGAAGACTTTGTTATCTGCTGTTAAATATGAAGAACATCAGTGGAATCTGTGTGGGGACCTGAAGGTAATCTCCTTGCTTCTAGGACTCCAGTTAGGTTACACTAAGCACATGTGTTTTCTTTGTTTGTGGGACTCTAGAGCGGACAGCAAACATTACAAACAAAAGGAATGGCCAGCACGACCGAAAGACTCACCTGGCAGGTTCAACTGTATGTACAAACCTCTTGTTGACAGTGAAAAAGGTGTATATATATAAAGTCAAAGTTTACTGTGATTTGGCATATTTTCGGATATTTCCAAGATGTGGCACATTTCGGATATATTTGGAGCATAATTTAAGTATATTTTTTGCAAGATATGTACATTAGGCCCTAATAAAGCCGCAGGCACCACCAGAATTTAATTACGAGTAATATATATTAACGTAGGGGGATTGTTTCGATTAATTATATAATTATATATACGTATATAATTATAATAGCTATTAAAATTTAAAATGCCGATATTTCAAAAACTATACGTGCTAGAAAAAAAGCAATGCCATTTTTTAAATCAGCAGCGAAAATGCTTTCCAACCCACCCATAATGAACTCAGAACCATTTTTGGTGTCGACCAGTGTTATCACTGTCCCAGGCAAAATATATTGCTGGATCAGTTGTATTAACGTTCCCCTGTCACGCCTTTGACCTACAGGTTCAAATAGAGGCACAATGAATTTGTTTTGCTGACCCGCTCAATCCACCAAACACCCACACCTGTGCCAACACACGGCCTCGCTCGAATTTTCTGCGAACTATTAAGGTTTCGTCAAGTTCAACAGTGATTCCAGGACCACCGATAGCGCCTGATTTCAAAGCCAGTTGTCAAGAACTGATATGGTAATAATATCAAAAAGATATGGTAAATTTTTACGATGGCACCATACTCCATTGTGGTAAAACTATATAAACCAACGTTGGAAAATTTACAAAAAAAAGTTTAAAAGTTTTAAGGGGAAAAAAAAAAAACTAAAATTTGAAAAAAAGAAAAACAAAGGGGAAAAAATACTAAATTTTTAAAGAAAAAAAAAATTTTTCCTGGGGGGAAAAATCAAACTTTTTTTAAAGGGAAAAAAAACCCCTAAGAAACTTTAATACAAAAATTAAAAAAGTTTTAAGGGTTAAAATCTTAAAGTTTGGCAAAACGAAAAAAGAGAAAATGTAAAAATTGGCAAACTCGATTGAAAAAACCCTAAAGTTTTTGGGTTTTAAATATTTCCCAAAATAAACAAAACCCCACGCATAAAGGCCCAAAGGGGTCAAAAAAAAACTGAAATCAATCAATGTTTCCCTTTAAACCCGACGGGAAAAGGGGCCAACCTCGTCCTCTCCCCCCTCCTGGGTGAAACCAACCGTGGGGTTTTCCGGTGTCGGTCACTCGGGTGGGAAACGACGCGCTGCTTAAATTTGAAAAAGGGGGTGAAGGGGGGGAAATCCTCGTGCCCTCTCACAAATATATATCTTGAAAGGGAAATGTTTGGTATTGACCCACGAACCCTGGCTTTTTCACCCACTCTTTCAAATAACGCCAGAGCCTTTCTTTTTTTTTTTGGGGTAAAATTTCAGGATTTTTGGGGAATAAACAAAAAATTTTTTCTGGGGTTTTAAATCATGATTGTGTGTACCCTAGGTTTTTGAGTTTTGGGGAAAGGAAACCCCAGCTTTCACTTTTACACTGTCCCAAAAAAAATTATATTGTGGATCAGGGGTATTAAACCCTTTTCCCCTTTCGCCCCCTTTTAACCTCCAGGTTCAAAAAACCGAAAGGCCAGGTTTTTTCCTGTTCTACTTTTGCTAGGGGGGGCCAAGGTTCTCCGTTGCTACTTTTTGTTAGGGGGGGCCAAAATGGTTCTCGAGGAGTTTTAAAAGAGGGGGGATAGTTTTATGGTTTGTAGTAGTTTTTGGGTTTTTGTTAGGGGGGAGTCATTAGGTAGTTTTAAAAGGGGGGCTGGATAGTGTTTTTGGAGGTAGTAGTAGTATTTAGTATAGCATTTTTTAGTGGGGAGCCCCATTGGGGACTTTAAAGAGGGGGATGGGTTTTCATGGGGGGTTTAAAGGTTTGGATGTGGTAGTGTTTTGGAAGGAACTCCCAACGTTTAGGTTCACCCTCTTTTTATTTTCCCCTTTTTTCCCTTATGTCCTTATTAAATAGGGGGCAAAATAAATTTTTGTTTTGCTGACCCGCTCAATCCCCCAAAAAAACCCCCCTCCTGGGGCCAACACACGGGCCCTCGCTCGAATTTTCTGGGGAACTTTTAAAGGGGTTTCGTCAATTAAAAAGTGATTCCGGCCCCCCGTCGCCCGTTTCCAAAGCCAGTTGCTGTCCCTCACGCAAAATGACTGCCAGTCGACTGACTTTAGAAGAAAAATTTGCAGTCCTTTTAATCTCTCTTTGGTTTTTTCCCAGTATTTCCCCTGAGCCAGGGGGTTTTAAAAAATTACCGGATTTTCCAGGGAGATTTTTTTTTCTGTAAGAAATTTTTCCTTTGTACGGGGCGGGAAAATTGAAAACCAAAAAACGGGGGCCCTTCTTATTTTTTTGGAAAATAACAAAGTTTCCCTAAGCACCGCCAAAACCCCGGGTTCTGCTCAACACGCACCCACGCGGCACTTAGGACACTTCCGTTGTTAATTATCTCCATTTTCTTTTAAGTATGCTAAGCGTTTTGGTTCTTCTCGAAAAAAGCCAATACCCCCAAAAAATTTTAAACGTGCACCCTGCAAAAATGGGGCCCTTGGCTACAGATGGCCCTAAATTTCCAAAACTGAATTTTCAGTGCCCCGCATTTTTTTCTAGTGTCGTTGAATATTCTAATGGTGATTTATTGTCCCAATTTTTTTTAAAATTGGTTGTGAGTATTTAAAACCGCATCCCGAAACACCCAGCAAATTTCCCCAATTCACGCTCAAAGGGCCCTTTTTCGAATCCCTACGATTCGGGGTCTTTAAATATAAAGCACAATGGCGCGCCAGACTAAAAATGTATTAAATAGATTTTAAATTTTTTTTTACCAATATTTTAGGGAAAAAGGAGATATAAGTTTTTTTAATTTAATTTTTAAAAAGATATGCACATATAAAAAATTTCCGGGTGAAAAGAAACGAAAATCCTTCTTTTTTCCTTGTCGACGTTTTCCCCGGAAAATTTTTTGGGAAAATTTCTCGTTAATTTTTGGGTCAAACCCCTCGGAAAAATTTTCCCCCCTTGGGTATGCAAAACGAAATTTTTTTCCCCGTACATTATTTTTAAAAAAATTTTTACTTTTTCGGGGGAATTTTCGGGTTTTCGAGGGGTTTTTTATGGGCGATTCAAAAAAAACCTAACTTAATCTTCCCAAAAACCTAACCTAAACCAAACCCAAAAACCAAACTTTTTAACCAAACCCTTTAACCTATCCTAACCCAAACCCAAAACCCTAACCTAACCTAACCTAACCTAACCTAACCTAACCAACCCTTAACCAAAACCTCCCCCCTAAAAACCCTTTTACCTACCAAAACCAAAACCAAAAACTAAACCAAACCAAACCTAACCAAACCTAACCAACCAATTAAAGGGTTTAGAGGGGAAAAGGAAGCATTTTTTTTTTTTCATAAAAATAAAATGCCTGGTGCCAAAAGTTCCCAATTCCAACGGGAAAAAGAATTTTATTGTCCTATCGCCCAAATCTTTATTTGGCCCCAGGATTTTAAAAAACTTTAAATTTTATTAGAATGCTTTTTAATTTTTGGCACCCTTTTTTTAATTACCTTTTTGCCAATTCCCCCAAATATGCAGTTTCTTTGCTGATTTTAACCCAATTTTTTTGCTGGGAAATCCCCCCAAGAGTTCACCACAGGAGGGGGGCGGCTTTTTAAATTTTCCACCCGTGCCCCCCCACCAAAAAACCTATGTGAGCACGTTTGTCCTTCTCTTACTGGGTTTGTGGTAGTCAAATTTTTGGGTATTAAGGGGAGGGCCCATTATTTCCCCGGGGACTTTCCCTTGTAAAACCCAAAGTCTTTTTTCCCTTGACCATGAACTGAGCCTGCGCCTCTGTAGCCAGCTTTGGGCCCCCCTTTTCCCACAGTTTGTGGGGGCCCAGGAAATTTTTTTAAAATAAAATCGATTTTTTAACCTCTGACGAGGGAAAGGGCCCGTGTCTTTTAATAGCTTCCCACAGCATTTTCCTGGTTTCCTCTCAGAAAGGGGAGGCTCCATCGGTCCCCCGGGCCCAATTTTTTCATATGTGTAGTCAGGGGCCTAAAATTTTAAATGTCAGGGATTTTAAATTTCCCTTAAACATCAAAAATTTTGGGGGAAGACGATCTTGCAAGAATTACCGGGCCAAAACACCCGCTCTCAAATTTGGGGGGCGCTCACCCTTAAACCATTGCCATTAGACTTTTCTCGGTGATAAATAAAAAGGGGACTGTTTTACCTTGTAAAACAATGTCACGAAGATGATCTGGCAGATATCTTTTGATGAAACAAATTTTCCCCAAAGATGACGGGGGCCTTCAGAGCAAATGGTTTTGTTTGTTTGCAAACCATACGGGAAAATTTTAACTGTAAAAACGTAATCTACGTGTTACTAGATTTTCAAAAGGGTTTCCCTTGGTTCCAATAAAGCGCTCAGCCCCTACAAGCGTTGCCCACCCACCGTGAATAAACCCAGAGGACCTGGGCGGGGGTTTTGCTATTTTTCGTTACAGTAACCATTAGGGGGATGTCCCATCCCTTTCCCTACATGTATTTTTTGGTGGGTTGCCTCAACTGGGGAAAAGCCATCGGGTGGTAGTGTGGGCCCCGGGTTATTGGATAAAAAACCGTAAAACTAAAGCTTAAAACCCCTTAAAAAGGGATTAAAATTGGGTCCTGAAATGCTCTGGGTCCTTGAGAATGCCCCATCAACCCTTGGTGTTTAAGGGGCAAAGGGGAAATTCATTAGCAGGCGGGAGGCAGATGATCCATTGAAAAAAGGTTTTTTTTGGTCGTGATGTTTTTAAAATCTTATAAAAACCTTTTCTTTTTTTCCCAGTGTTCCCGCGGGCCCATCACATCCAATGAAATTTATTTTTGTTGGGTTTCAATTTTGGATGTAGATAAAAACCCGGGGAAATCCTCCGGAAATAGGTTACAGCTTTACTAGAAGTTGGTGTAACATGACAATGTAGGTTGACCCCTTGGCTCAGAAAATTTAAACTATATGCCCTCTTTAACTGTGGGGGAGAAACATTTTGTACCCCTCTTTTTCCATAGTATATGTGGGATCATGCCCTTCCATCAAATTTAAAGGCAGTAATCAATGTAAAATTTTAAAATTTTTGAGACCTGCTCTTTTAAAAGCTTGCCTTTTTTTTAAATTTTGCTACGTTTCTATTTGCATATGATCTTTTGGTTTCAAATCCCCGGGTCCTTAAAAACAGGGAACAAATGCTGCACCTGCTCGGTTTTATACTCCTCTTTTTTCCACACTCTCTTCCCCCCCCTTTGGGAAAGTCTATTCTCATCGATGACGATTTGGTTTGGGTTTTTTTTATTTTTAGGATTGAAAATTTTTTTTTCCCCCCTTTTTTCTTGGGGCGGGGGCCATAAAGTCAGGGTTTGAGTTTCTTTCAGTATCAGAAAAACAATGGGTCACCCCAATTTGTAACGGGTTGGACGCCACGTAAAAAGCTTTTTTCCCCTTTTTTTTCTGTTCCCCCCTTCCCTGTTAAACTTTTTGGTTGTTGAAAACCCGATTGGATTAATTACCTTTTTCCTTTTTTGACCCCCTTGGTCAATCAAAAATTTTTGGGCTCTCATTAAAAAAAACTTTTTTTTCCTTTATCACAGTGGAAATTTGGGAAAAACTCAACCCATTTTTTTCCCATAAGGCTTTTTAAAAAAAGGGCTTATTTTGTTCCCTTTCTGATCTGATTCAATAAACTGCCCAAGCTCCCTTTTTTCATTTTCTCCCTTTCGTTTGGGGTTACTTCGGGTAGTATTCTTTGACTCGAGCGAAAATTGGGAAATGATGCCCTGTGGGAATGCTTCCCTTTTCCATTTTTCTTCCCCCTCACTGCCACATAGGAAATAATGTCATTTACTAGTGGTTTTGGTTTTTTAAACTCCTTTTGAATCATTTTGGTTTTTTTTGTGCAACAGTGCTCGAATGATTTTCCTCGTAAAAAGACATTTTTTTGTTTTCCCGCCAACTCCCCGGAAAGGGCCCAACAATTGGGCTCTCATCCCTGCTCCTTTTTTCCGATTTGGTTTATGTTTCACTAACATCTTACCTCTACATTTTTAACCTTTTTTTATTCAGTTTTGAAATCAGTGTTTATTTTATTTTTAAATCATAAAGTATGGCCACGTGAAACAAATCCTAAAAAAATATGATAATCAATAATTATTCAATCCCTTTTGGGGCCGGGTAAAATTTTTTAAAGAAAAGGGACATGAAATTTTAGGGGATGTTTTCCCTCATCATATTACTTTTTTAAGCACCCGGGGAAATTTTATGAAAAAAAAAATTTTTTTCCCATTTCCCACCCTACTAACCAACCAAAACCCAAACCCTTTAAATTTTAAAAAACCAACCCAATTATAAAAACCTAACCTTACCTTACCAAACCCAAACCAAAACCCCCCCCCAAAACCTTTATTTGGAGTACAAATTTAACCAAAATCTTTAGATTTTTTCCATCGAGTTCGCCATATTTTAAAATTTTTTCTTTTTTAAATTTGGGTTTTACCCAAAAAATACGATCTTCACCTTAAACTTTATGAATTTTAGTATTTTCCCCTTGGATTTTTTTTTTCTTAAAAAATTTGATTTTCCAATTTTTTTTTCCTTCAAAAACTTAAGTTTTTTTCCCCCTTTTAGCCCTTTTTAAAAACTAGTTTTTTAACCTTTATTTTTTTTTTATTTTTTTTTGGGTTTTTTTCCCCCCTAATTTTTTTTCAAATTTGAAAATTTTGGGTCATTTTCGTGCTTTTCGATAACCTTTAGGGGTTCTCAAAAACGGGTTAAATCTTCCCTTTTACCCTTCCCCAAACCCCCTTTTTAACCTCCTAATTTGGGTTTCCCCATAAAAAAATAGTTTAAAAAATCCAAAGCCCGACGAGTTTAACCCTACATTCACGGCGCCCCCCGAAAACTTACCCCTAAAAAACAAAAGCGATCCCACGCCCAACAAAAAAAGGGGAAAAGGGGGGGGCATTTTGAAAAACGGGGAGACATATTTCTCCCCCCCCCTTTAAATGTTTTAAAAAATTTTTCTCCAAAACAATGTTTTGGGCCGACGGAAAGTTTCTTGGAAAAATGTCTCTTAAATACAACAAGGTAAAAAAAAACCCATGCCCCCAATTGGGGTAGGAAAATTTGGGGTCATCGAAAAATTACCAAAAATATAAAAGGGGAACCCCACTTAACAAATGATAAAAAAAGAAAAAAAGGACAAAAGGGGGACAATGGGTCATTTCCCCTTCAAAAAAAAAAAATTTGGGGATGTAAATAACCAAAATATCGGATAAAAATATCCCCCCGAAAGGGATTGAAAATGGACGCTTCCCCTTTCAGTCATGCTGGGGATATAGGTTTCAGGGGGCCCAAAAGTAAAACAATTTCCCGGGAGTATAAAATAAAGCCCATTTTTACGAAACCTTTGGGTCTATAAAAAAAATTTGTCCCCTTTGGCTGGGGATAAATTTTAAGGGACATATTTAAAACATAAAAATATAGCAATTGTCATTTATACTGATTTTTGGGGTTAATCTCCCCACAAACTCCAAAAAATGACCCCTTTCAGAATGACCTCTAAAAAATTTATTTTTCTGAGTTTTTTTCCAAAATGTACCAATTTTCCCAAAATTTTCCCAATACCCGGGGCCCCCTTTAACCATTCAACCCCGGGTTTCCGGGAAAGGGAGCTAAAAAAAATTCCCATTAACAAATCCCCCACCTTGGGCAGTTGGGGAATAAACACCTCCAAAAAAGGGTGGAACATCCCCTTCCCACATTTTGGGACGAATATCATATTTAAAAATTAACCCCTTTTGCCTGTCCCTTGGGTTTTTAAAATTTTCTAAAGTGGGGCGAACAAACCCCAATTTTTTATTTTTTTTTGATGAAACTGCCCCAAGATTCTGAAACCATCGATGAGATCCCCAGAATTTGAGCTTTTCATTCGTCCCCCCGTATCAGAAGAAATTTTACGGCACTGGATAGGTGATATATTTTGCCCAAAAAAAACTTGTCCATTTTAAAACAAATTCAATTTTAAAACAACATTTGACGGGGGAGTATTACAGGAGGGGGCCACAAAATTTTAAAACCCTTTATCGGTTGAAAAAATCTGGGGAAAATGTATGATTTTTTTCTTTGTTTTGAGTTTTGAACGACGGAGATAATAAAAATTGGGAAAAATTAAAGTGAAATTCTTGGACAAAGTGAGCAAAAAACGTTTCTGTTTTAAATCCCTTTTTTATTAAAAAATCTTTTAAAAAAGGGGGCAAGCAAAATACCGCGGGGTTTTTTAAATTTTCAACAACTATCCACAGAAAACCCAAATTTTTTTTCGGGGGTTTTAAAACCCTTTTAAAGGGCCAAGGGGAAATTTTTAAACAACCTCAAAAAGAGTGTCAACCTCTTAATGGGGGAAAGGTTTGGACGCGAAAAAATAAGAAAATGTCAATGCGTGAGAAAATGGGTTTGGGAAAAGGGAAAGCCCATATATTTCCCCCTGGGGGGGGGGGAAAAAGGGGGAAAACCAAGAGCTGGGAATTTCCCTTTAAACAGTTTACCCAAAAAATCCTGTTCTTGAACCTTCATTTTTACCCTAAAAACCCCAGAAAAACATCAACTCACGGCAGTTGATATGCAAAAACGTGTTGTAATGTGCCAGGGGTTTTTGTCAAGAAGTTTTAAAGATGCCCCTTTAAACGTATGGACAATATTTTGTTTAGTAAACGGGGCCCCCATTTTTGTTTTCCCGGGCCCATTAAACCCCAGGAAACCCAATTTGGGTTTTTTTTGGGGCAGCCCAATCCCAAAAGATGAAGTCCCTTTCAGGGGGCCCTTTGCACTCGGGCAAAAAAACACAGGTTTTTTTTGGCCATTCATATCGAAAAACGGATAATGGGGCCCAATTCGGGTTTGGGGACGACGAAAATAATGCAGTAAGGGGCACTAAAAAATTTAAAATTTTCATGCTTAACAATTTCTGGGGGGGCCTTTGAACCCCCGTGGGTGAACGGGGATAAACAGGGTTTTCAAAAAGGATGGACCAACTACACAACAGAAAAACATACGAGGAGTGGCTGGACTAGAGTTTCAGTCGGCCCGCAAAAACCCGATAGCCCCCGGCCTTTAAACCAGTTTTTGAAGGGCCACATATTGTTACATGGGGTTTGGTTCGCAAGGACCAGGGTTATACGAAAAAATCTTCCCTCCATCTTCCCTGAATTAAAGCGGGGCCCATCACCCCCAAAGTTTAAAAGCCATTTTTTTGAAAATTGTAAAAAAAAAATTTTATGTGAACTCACCTGCTTTTAAAACCCAAAGAACACCTAGATTTAAAATGATACCCTATTTAAAAACGCTAATTTAATTTTAAAATCGCAGCAGGGGAAAGGGGGGGGTTTTTGTTTTTTTAAGCATTTTTATTATTTGAGGGAGTGGTGGGTATCGCTGTAGGGCGCGGGGAAATTGTGATAGGTGCGCGTAAGGGCGGCGTTTGTTGGTAGGCCGGGGGGGAAATTTTCCCCCACAATTCCGGGGCGCGGCCGTACTGTTGGGGGGTTTTTTTAAAACCATTTTCGCCCTTTGGTTTTAACCGTTTTATGGGTTTTATGCGGGGTTTAAATCATAGTAATATGATGGCTTTTCTACACCTTAAGTGTAAAATAAAGAGGGGAAATACACCTTTGTGTAGGTCAATGCGTAAAATTGATCCCCTTTCACTGAAAACCCTCGGATCGCGGGGTTTCGAGCCTCCTACGTGGGGGTTTCCTACGTGGGGGGTTTCCAATATTTTTTTCAAAATTTTTAATATTATTTTAAATCCTTTGGGATTAATTGGGTACAGGAATACCCCCAGAATTAATTACTATATTTAATGCATTTTTTAAATTTATCCCCAATTTCAAATAAAAATTTTAAACTAGGGGGAATTTTTACTCACCCCCTTTTTTTGCAGGGGAGGCGTATCCCACCATACCTTTTCTCCCCGTTTTAGAGAGCATTTTAGTGGAAAATTTCCAAAAAACTGGGGCCTTGCGAAAAAAAAAGGGTTTGTTCAGGAAAATTTTGACCCCCTTTTTTATGAGGTTTCTCCAAGGGGTTTTTAAACACTTTAAAGCAGTTTGGGCTCCGAGGTCGGGAGTCCGGTAAGTTGGCCCTGCCAAGACGCAGACTTAGAGTCCTCCTTTAAATCTTTAGCTAAAATATGGGGAATCAAAATTTACGTCCGGGACACATCATTGTCCCCTCATTTTACTTACTGGGCCTCACAAAACCCCCTTTCCCGTAGGGAAAGCAAATTTTTCAAAATTTTTTCCCAGAGCCCTTGGGGAAAGAGGGGATATCTCCCCTAAGGTTACATATCCCACTATTTTTAAAGGGCTCTGATTTTCTGGGGTTGAGCCCCCCTAAAAATTTTCCCCTTTGACCCCATACCCTTTTCTGCAAATCCAATGTTTTCCCCTGACCCCCAAAATTTTTTCTTAAGGGGTTTATAACCTTCCCGGGGATGTTTTAAGGGGCCGGGTTTAAATTTTTTGTAGGATCTTGTATACTTCCCTTTTTTTCCCATTAAAAGGGAAAAGGGGTTTCCGTCTTTTCCCAAAAAAATGTGAGGGATAAGGGGCTTCTAAAATTTCTGAAAGAAACATCAAGTTTGGTTAAAGGGTCGGTTTTTTGATCCCGGGGCCCCCAATTTTTAGTCACTATGGGTTTTCCCCCTCTTCTAGACCATCTTTTTTCTTGGGGAGGTTTTTTCCCCAAGACAAGACTTAAACCCATGCCAATCATTCTCTCATGTAAACCATATTTCCAAGGAGTCTAGGGGGGAGTTTAAAGGGCCCTGGATTTCCTTAAATCTATTTAAAATTTTTGTACTGAGGATGAATTTTAAAATTTCTAACAATATGAGGGGGCCTCCTACGAAGTTTAGATTATCTCTAAACAAACCCCCGGGGACACAAACCCTCGGCAAAAAACCGCCGGAACACCTTTAATGAAGGTTTCGGCCCCTTAAATCCCTCCCGCTATTTCTAATGAACAGCCCTTTTTAGAAAGGGGCTAGGAATAAGAGCAGAAGTATACACTTTTTTTTGGGGGGAAACATTATCCCTGTAATTTTTCTGCCCCCGTAAGTTCCCACAAACCCGCTACCCAAATGGTTTTTTAAAAATTGGTACTCAATCCCTGGGGGGTTCGGGGCCCCGGGGTAGGTGATTAGTCCTTTTTCCCTTTAAAAATTTTTTGCATTTGACACAAGATTGAAGTATATTTAACTCCCTCCCTGTCCCACCCTGCGGTTCCAAAATTCCCCCCCCTGAGATAAACTAATGTTGTTTAGCCATTCTCCATGTAAAGAGTTCCCTTTTTGAAATTTATCCACTAGCAATTTAGTAAGATGATGACGTTTGGGGAAATTTTCATGGGATTGCGGGTTTTTTCGGGAAGGTCACAATTTTCCCAAATTTTTTTATGACACCTTGATGCCCTTTACTAGGTACAGCCTAAAGAATTTATAATTTTTTTCCCACGGGGGGTGGCCGAGGGTAAAAAGTGATATTCCTCAGGAAATTTCCCCTTTTTTTATTTTCTAAATCCAAAATTAAAAAAGGAAACAGAACTATTTCCCCTTTATGAAATTTTTTGACCAATTTAGTTTGTCTTTTAAAATTTTTTTTTTTAAAAAGGAGACCTTTTTTAATCCAAACAGGATTGGGTTAATATAGGTTCCATAATTAAATATCTTTGGAAAGTCTTGACTTCTATAGAACCCTTTTTATTAGGCTATTAATTATTTTTTTTTAGCCCGCAGGACCCTTTTAAAACCCTTTAAACCTTTTTTTAAACTTGAGGGGTATTTTTTCCCCTAGACAATCAGCTGGTTTTCCCCTTTGGGAGCAACCCCTGATTATAGTGAAATGTGGAAAAAAAAAATTTTTTTTTACCTATCTTACCAAAACCCTTCCTTACATAAGGGATTTTTTATTATGTTTCACTAAGCATGTAAGGGAAATTTCATCTCATTCCACATATATCCCCCACCAATTTGTAATAAATTTACATATTTTGCAAAATTTTGTGCCTAATTTAAAAATTTTCAGTCGGTCCCTTTGAGGGAAGGTTTTAAGAAATTTTTGGGGCAAACCAAGACCTTAGACCCTAAAAAAATTAATTTCTCTCCTGCTATAAAATAAGCTACCCGCCCCCGCATGGCCCTTTTTGAAACATCACAAAATTTTGTGGTTTGTTTCTGGTTTTTGTCGCCCATCATTTTTATTCTTTTCCCACTTTTTGTGAACTTTATTTATTTTTATTGAACTCAGATTTTTAGTCCCCCCATTTTTTGTAATAATTTCCCCTCAAGGGGGTTTTCCCAATCGAGGGGTTTTCCCCAGGGGGCCCTTTTGTATTAGACTTGTTTGCCTTAAAATTCAGACTAAATAGGGGTCAAAGGGAAAAAAAACACAAAATGATCCCGGTTAACAGTTATTTAAATTTTTTATAAATAGTCCTATATAACAGACACCTACCATAAACCCCACCCCTTTAAACCAAAGTGCTAACCCTTTTTTTGCCCACCCCAAACATTAAAAACAAAAGTATAACGGGTTTAAAGCAAAAGTACAGTTTTTGTGGCTTACACCCAAAACCCCATAAAAAAACATAATTATTTAAAAAGGGGGAAAAAATACTCCGTGTTGGTTTTCGGGGGTTTCCCCAAAGGGAAAGGGGGTCCCTTTACTTCACGAATCCAAAAAAACCAAATCTGCCTACTTCCATGGGGTTTAGCGTTTACGAAAACCCTTTTTGGGCACTTTAGCCCCAAAACGTCATCATCATGACCCAGCATAATTTAAACATTAACATATCCTTAAAATTACATATCTTAGAATTACATTTATTTTTAAATGTATTTAAAAATAGAAAATAGACATTTTAAGGGGGAAAACCCCCAAATCCATAACACCCCTTTTCCCCCTTTAAAAAAAAAACCCAACCCTTTTTGTTTTTTTTAAAACCCACCCAGAAGGGTATGAAATTTGGGCGCGATTAAAGGGGTCTGCTTAGGTTATTTCCCCCCTTTGATATTTCTTTTTCTAAATTATAGGGGTGCAATATCAACCCCCCCCTGGTTAACCCTTTGGGGGTTTTTTTTTTTTCATTTTTTGTCCCCCAAATGTTAAAAGGGGTTTGAACACTTAAACCCCTTATTTTTCTACCATACCCCCTAAATTTTAAAATCAAATTTTCCCCAAACCAGCAATAAGGATAAAGCTTTTCCCTTTTCATGGTAGAGTGTTCTTTTGAAAAGTTTTAAAATTTTTTCTTTACAAAAGGTAAAGGATTAAAAAAAGGCTTTTTTCCCTTTCCCGCCCCCAAGACCCGTCCGCTGCAATTCACCCAGCATCAACGTTAGTACAAAAAGGGTTTTCAAAATTGGGTCCTTGCTGTACAGGGCTAAAACATTAACCCAAAAAATTTTAATTTTTTAAAAGAAATTTTTACACTTTTCCCTCCCAAACCCCATAGGGTTTTTTTTTCGGGTAATAAATCAGTCAAGGGGGGGTTTTCTACCCTTTTGCCCAAAATTGGGGCAGGAAATTTTTAAATAGCCGGGCCCCCCTAAAAACCGTTGGGCACCTTACGAGTTCTGGGGGGGCAGGGCTATTTAAAATGGCCCCAATCTTTTCTGATATAGGAGAAACTTTTCCACAACCGACCTTTTTTGACCAAAAAAACTGAAATTTTTGCATTCCCCCCCCCAAAATTTACTTTTAACTAAATTAATTTGGCAATGGCTTTTCTTATCCCTTTAAATAGAACCTGAAGGGTTTTCATTGGGATTTTTCCAATTTTATTTGACTGTATAATATCATCAAAAACCCTTTTCTCCTTTAGTCCCCTTTTTATTACCCAGATGTTAATCTTTGATAGGGACTTTGGGGCATTTTTTAGGGCCCCCAAAAGGTAAACCCCCTGTATTTATAAAATCCGTTTGGAAGGGAATTTAAAGCACTTTTTATCTTACTTCCCCTCAGATAAAGGTTTCCTGATAGTACCCCCGCAAAATCA
Organism: Chionoecetes opilio; assembly: GCA_016584305.1. NCBI lineage: Eukaryota > Metazoa > Arthropoda > Malacostraca > Decapoda > Majidae > Chionoecetes > Chionoecetes opilio. The sequence continues at coordinate 536,473 of JACEEZ010020928.1, forward strand.
ATTTTTGTCCCTTAAAAACTGCAAATTGCCCCAAAATCAAAATTTTTTTATCAACCCTAGGAAAATAACAATTCCTTTCGTCAAAGCTTTTACACGTCCCATAGTCCGACACTTTTTCCCTTGATCCATCTGGCTTAGGTATTTAAAAAACCCAAAAGACCCCAAATCACTCTTACTAGGGTCAAACCCCAAAATTTTTACTGAAGGGAAAAATTCCCACCCCTTTTTTTCATAATTTTCCTTTTTTCTGGTGAAAAAAGACCGGGGCTTGCTTTCACGGAGCAAAGCACCATCAACTAGTACAATAAACATGCCTAAACTGAAGTTTGGGGTTTTGGGGAAATCAGAACTATATCATTAAAAACCCTGCAAAAGGGTAGTTAATTGCAATTTTTTAATGTTTTCAAAAGGAAACCGGGTTTGAATCCCGTGAAAATTTAAAATCAAAAGGGGGTTTTTTGTTTAAAACCCCTTTTTTGTGAAAACATTTTTTTAAAACTTCATTAGTTTTTACTTTTTGGGTTGCCCCCAAAATTCAACCCTTTGCTCCCCTAACATCCTGCAACCCCCTCAGGGATATTCTTTTTAGTAAAAAATAGAACAATCCCTTTTTTTCTTTTTACGTTCCCCCGTTTTAGCCCAAAATAAAAAGTTTAGTTAAACCCCCTTGCGTAGCACTGAAAAAAGGGCCTTGATACTTGGCCCTTTTAAAAGGGTAATTATATTTTTGGGAAAAATAAAAGACCTTATCTCCCCCTCAAAAATCCCTCACCCTAGTTTTTTAAATCATTTTGGGGGTAGTTTTTATTTGATTTTGTGCATTCAAAAGGTTTGGGCCTAGAAGGCTTTTATTGTTTTTTGTCTCTTTCCCCCACTTTTTTGACATGGGCACACAGTTCTTTTTGGGCTTCAAACTATCCAAATCTCCTTAATAGTTTTTTTAAAAGGGCACGTACCTCTACCCAACAACATTTCGTTTTTGGGGAGTATCCCAAAGGGTTTTTTTTTGTCGGGTACTCCGTATAGCAATAGAACTGTGGCAAAAACCCCCATCCCAACCTTTTTAGTCCCCCAAGCAGTCTTGGTGACATGGGTTTCAGGGTTTGATGCCAAACGCTCAGGGCACCTTGGGCTTCTGGGTCATGGGTCCTAATGCAGATGACAAGTGTTGTTTTTTCCCCAGAGTAGACCTAAAATTGCTTGAATTATTGGGGTTTTTAAAATTGCTGCCCCCTTTTAGATTGGGTTAATGGGGGTAAAACCAACTGGGTAAAAAATTCGGAAATAGCACAGGGAAAATTGTCCCCGGGATTATGCTTCTAAAGGGACGGCCCCAGGGTAACGGGGTGGACGCCCACATGAAAATTTTAAAATAAAAGGGGTTTCCTTTTTAGTTTTTTTGGGGCGGACCAAAACAGTCAATGATGACTTGAGAAAAAGGTTCAGGGCCAGCAGGAAAGGGGTTTCAAAGGTGCTGGGGGAATCACTTTTTTGGGGTTTTTCCCGGGATTGGCAAAAATATGACAAGAACCTTTCAATATTTGGGGATATCAGGGCTTTTTCCAGGGCCCAAAAAAATTTTTCTTGGCCCTTTATCTTTTAGTCCGTTTTACTCCTAAAAGGGGCCCCCAATATGATCATACCAAATGTAAAAACCATAGGACGATAGAGGGCCCGGGGACCCCCAATTTGTCTTACATGTACCAAAGGGGTTTATCGCTGGTTTCAAAGGGAAAATCTTTAACTTCCTCATTAAAACATTCCACACTGCACTAAAAAACAGACAGGCTCTTCTTCCTTTCATCCATGCAAGGTTTATGAAATAATGAGGTCAAAGTAGGGTCGGGCTTTTTGAGCGTCAATCAACATTTCCCCATTTACCACACATTCACTCCCTATTTTGGACTTTAAGACTAACATCAGTACTTTTTTATAAATTTTTTAACTTTCATTTGTTGGTCAAGTTTTGGGGTTAATTCTAAAAAGTTTTCATCACCAAACCCAAAAATACCAAGTTCATCCCTCTTTTCCCGCTTACCACCCGCAGTAAACCCCAATCCTTTGTTTCATATTTTTACGGGCCCCCGGGTACGTTTTTCCCGCACACGCAGGAAAAAACCCTGGAATTTCCCTTTTTAAATCAGCCCAGGGTTTTTTTCCAAAGGGAGGAAACCAATAGGATCAGGGACTACCCGACTACCCCCAACCAAAACGTTTCCCCAATTTGAAAAGTAAACCCTTTTCCCTCTACTGGTTTTAAACTTGAAAAGGCCAAAAATGTAAAGGGCTGCGAAAGCAAACAGTTTTTGAGGTAGAGCCCTTTCCCAAGGGTACAGTGGTTTGATCCCGGGCCCCTTTCCCCCCAAAAGTCGTGGGTCACCATGTAAAATTCATCCCAAAAAAAGGAATGGACTCCCTTACCCAAAAACTATTAGACGCCCCCAGTATCCCCCCAAAAAAAGTAACTGGAAAAAGGGGGTACTTCCTTGTCGACTGAGCCGGGAAAACCCCCAAAAAGTAAAGGGGGGTGAAACAAATTTTTGAGGATCCTTGACTGTGGAACTATCCCCCCCCGCCCAAGGATCTGTTGCAAATCTGTTTGGGGGCGAAAAACAAAATTAGCAATAAAAGCTAGCTTTTAATTTTTAAACCCGGGAAACCTGTTTTTTCCAAATTGGGACATTTTTAATTTGTGGGCCCAGGCTTTTTTACAAAAATTTCAAAAAAAGGTCTATTTTTTTGCACCCACCCCCCCCCCAAATTTAAAACCATTGTGGACTGGTAGGCAACCCTTCTTTATTATAAAAATTACTTACAGGCGTACTTTTAAATTTTGGGAACTCTTTTGGGGTAACCTGTTTTTTTTTTATAAACCCCTTTTTTTTGGGTTCTGCAAATGAACTATAATTTTCTGCAAAGATGCACTTTTTAAACTAATTCTTTACTTTCCCTTTTTAAAACAAAAACCCAAACCCAACTTTCCCGAGGTACACCCCCTTTAAATAAATTTTCCAATTTCTATGAGCTCACACAAAGTTCAAAAGATTACTCACCAGCGGGGCCATCTGTTCCCTTTTGTTTTTGTTAGGGAAGGGGCCCTACTCTATGTAGTTTGATTTGGTTTCCCTTAAAAATTTTTTTGAAACTTTGGGCCCCATTTTAAAAAAATTTTGTAAATTCATATGCCTGAAGTAATGAAAACCTTTTTATAAATTTTTTATAATTACTTGCTGATGACTTTTAAGTGGGAGGTTTAAATCGATAAAAAACCCCTTTCCCCTTTTAGTGAAGTCTTAACTAAAAAAAGAAACCAAATTTGATCAGGCCAAAATTAAAATTTTTTTTGCAACATTTCAAATTTAAAAAAAAAAAACTCTTTGGATCATATTCGTTTTAAAAAATGGGAAAACATTTAGTAACTTTTTGTCACATCCAAAACCCTCCCTTTTTTTTCCCCACTAATTTTAACCTTCTTATTTTAACAACGTCAACTGAAATTTTTTCGTTTTACCCTTCTCGAAACCTTTAATTTTTTTCTCTCTAATTGAATTTCCAGAAATTTAAACTTTCACTTGGGTTTAAAGGGTTTAAACACACAAAATTCAAAGCTTTTAGTACTAAATACCTCCCTGTTAACAAGGGGGGCCCTTTAAACACGCCCTTTTAATCTCTGCTTTTCCCTGAACTTTTAAAAATTTAAAAAAATAATGAAGAGCTAATTTGATTTTCCCCCGGCTTCTTTTTAAAAGACCCCGTCAAATATTAAAGGATGGGTCAGCAATAAAATTACTCAAATCAAAAGGCATTGTTGCTAGTGAAAACACAAGTCACGTAAACCCAAACCGTTTCAAAAACAAAACACCATTTTGGGGGGTGAATCAAAAAAATGTCACTTAACAAAAAATCACCAATCACCGGGGGACACACATCCGGGTTTAAAACCCAATTTAAACCCAAACACGGTGGCGTAACAAACACCAATCGCAAATGACCACTTTTCGGCAGGCCCCCCAAAACTGTTATTTCCATAAATTTCGGGGCTAACTAGGGGGCAAGGGCCCGAAAAACCCAAAATGGGGCCAGGTTTTTAAAAGTTATTTAAAAATTTTTTATAAAAAGTCCAAAAATTTAACCCAACACCCTACCCTAAACCCCACACTTTTCCTAAAAGGCAAAATTTAAGTTGCTACCAGCAGAATACAAATAACACGGGTTTAAAAACAACCCGTACAGTTGTTTGAGCTCTACACAAATCCTATAAAATAACATAATTTTTATAAAAGGTGGGCCAATACCCCGTGTTTGGGGGGTTTAAACCCCGGAAGGGGGTCCCTTTACTTTACGAAGTCCCAAAACCCGTCCCGGAAATTCCATGGGTTTTAGCGTTTTACGAAACCCTTTTGACACGTCCAGCCACCATACCCATCACATGACACGTCAGCGTAATTAATCCCTTAAAAAATTATCCTTTTAAAATATCTTAGGGAAATTCAATTATAAAACATACATTTAATAAAAATAGAAAATAACATTTTAAAAGGGGGGGCCAAAAATACCCTAAACATTTAAACCCCCTTATTTGTTATTGGGCTCATTAGCCCCCGGGGGCAAATACTTGGCTGAACCCTTTACTTAAGAGGTTCTCTTTGTTAGGGAAAAACATCGAAAATCGGGCACTTTAATCTTAGTTCATCATTTTTACTTCCACCATAAACCTTTAAAACTGATTTTGGCCTCTGGTTGGGGTATAAAAAGGAAAAAACCTTCCTGATTATCCCTTTTGCCCTTTTAGAATTTGTATTCCAAAATATGGGAAGGGGAGGCTGGCCCTTTCCCGCCCCTCTTTTACCCCGGTTTTTAAATTTGAATTAGTTTTTTTTCTGAATTTATTTTCCCGCCAAAATTAAACCCCAAAATAGAAGTTTTTTCCTAATTCTGGGTAAACTAACCTTTAAAATGGTAAATGTAATGTTTTATTTTTAAAAAAGGGATTTGAAACCCGAACCAAAAAGAACTGGTTTTTTCCTATAAGTGGCTAGGGGGGTGTCTTTCCCCGTATAAAATTTTCAGGCTATGGAAATTTTTTGAAATTTTTCTTCTTCCCTTAAACCTAATCTTAGGAAAAACTTTAGAGAAAGTCACCAAAATAGGCGGTTTTTTTTGTTCGGGAAATTTTTCTAGGGCATCAGATTTGGACAGGGGATTTTTGTCCTGTCTGAAAAGGGAGTCTTTAAGCTAGAATCATGTTTTTGCTTTGAAACCCAAAAATTGAAAATTATTTTAATGGGGGGGGTTTTATGAATTTTTTTGGCCCTGCATGGGGGGGTAAAAAATTCCTATATTATGGGTTTCTGCTCTTCCAGTTTTTTGAAAAATAATCCTTTTAAATTTATCTTGGAAACCTTTATCATAAACACTCCCCAAATTTTGACGATTTTTTCTTTTAGTTTTCTTTTTTGGCTATTTAAATTGGGGAAATTTAAATATGGGGATTTTGGAAAAGGGAACCAAAAGGGGGCACTATTTGCCAAGGGAGTCCTCTTCTATTAAAATTTAGTAAATTTAAAAATGTTTTTCAAGGGGTGATTTTTGAATATTTTGTCCTCTTTTGGGGAAATTTAAGAATATTAAGACATGAAATATAGCAAATTGTCATTTACTACTGATGTTTGGTCTGATCTGCCCACAAACTCCAACTAGTGATCAAGTCAGAATGACCTGCTCAAAAATATGTTTCTGATGTAATTTCCAATGTACCAATGTTCCAATGTTCCAATAGCTGGCCACTTTAACCATTCAACGCAGGTCCAGGATGAGCTGAAAAAATTCCCATTAGACAAATCGCACCTTGCAGTTGTGAATGACACTCCAACAAGGTGGAACATAACCCTTCACATGTTGGAGCGAATATCATAAGTTAAATAATCCCTTTGCCTGTACTTTGCTGGTAATTCTAAAGTGAGAGAACTAACCAATGTTGATTTTTCTTTGATCGACCACTGCGTCAAGATTCTGAAACCATTCGATGAGATCACCAGAAGTTTGAGCTCTCATTCGTCCTCCGTATCAGAAGTAATTATTACGGCACTGGATAGGTAGATATATATGTACCAAAAACAATTGTACATGTATAACTATTCATATGTTAACAGACAGTGACTAGGGGAGTAGTACAGGATGGGCCACAAAAGGTGGAACCCATTTATCGGTTGATAAATCTGTGAAAATGTATGATTTTGTTCTTCTGTTTGAGATTTGAACGACGGAGATAATAACAATTGGAAATTAAGTGAGAACTGTCTTGGACAAGTGAGCAAAAAACGTTCTGTGTTACTACCTATTTATATACAAAATCGTTCAAAACGGGGCAAGCAAAATACCGCAGGAAGTTTAATTTCAACAACTATCCACAGAAGAGCCAAATTTTTCGGTGCTTAACAAGTTTAAAGCCAAGGGGAACAGTTAACAACCTCAACAAGAGTGTCAGACCTCTTAATGGCGCGAAGGTGACTGCGAGAAATAATGAAAATGTCAATGCTGTGAGATAATCGGTTGGAAGGAGCCCATATATTTCCACTCGAAGGCGCAACCAAGAGCTGGGAATTTCCCGTTACAGTTAGCGAAAAATCCTGTTCTTGAACCTTCAGCTTTACCCATACATAATCCAGATCAAACATCAACTCACGGCAGTTGATATGCACAAACGTGTTGTAATGTGCCAGTGGTTTGTCAAGAAGATTAAAGATGACCCTGACTGTATGGACAATATTTTGTTTAGTGACGAGGCCCACTTTCTGCTTTCCGGCCATATCAACAGGAGAACAATTGTGTTTTGGGGCAGACAATCACCAGATGAAGTGCTTCAGAGGTCCTTGCACTCAGGCAAATACACAGGCTGGTTGGCCATATCATATCGAAGCACGGCATAATCGGGCCATTCGGGATTGAGGACGACGACAATAATGCAGTAATGGGCACTAAAGAACGTTAAATTGCAGTGCTTAACAAGTTCTGGAGGGGACTTTGAACTCGCCGTGGTGTGAACAGGGATGAACAATGGTTCTAACAGGATGGAGCAACTACACATACAGCAAACATCACGATGGAGTGGCTGGACTAGAGATTCAGTCGAGTCGCGAACCCGAGTAGACCCCGCATTAACCAGATTTGAACGCCACATATTGTTACATGTGGTGGTTCTGCAAGGACCATGTATACGATAATCTTCCTCAATCCATTGCTGAATTGAAGCAGGCCATCACCACCAAGATTAAAGCCATTGTTGAAATTGTAGTAATAAATTATGTGAACTCACCTTGCTATTAAACCAAGAACTACCTAGACTGCAATGATATCCTATTTAGACGCTAACTAAGGTATACGCAGCAGTGGTAGATGGGTTGATTATTTTAAGGCATGATTATTATTTGAGGGAGTGGTGGTAGTCGCTGTAGGGCGCTGGTAATTGTGATAGGTGCGCGTAATGGCGGCGATGTTGGTAGGCCGAGGGTAACTTTCCACAATTCCTGGCGCGGCACGTACTGTTGTGGTGTTTTTACCACTTCGTCCTTGGTTTAACCGATTGATCGGTTATGCTGGCTCAATCATAGTAATATGATGAGCGTTACTACACCTTAAGTGTATAATCAAGAGTGCACTACACCTTAATCGTGTAGGTCTAATGCGTGAATGATCGCCTTCACTGAAAATCTCTGATCAGCTGGGCTCGAGCCTCCTACGTGGCGGTTCCTACGTGGAGGTTCCAATATTTTCTTCACAATTCTTATATTATGTTAATCCTTTGATTAATTGTGGTACTAGTGAATACCACCAGAATTATATTACTATATTTAATGCATCTTAATTTATACCCAATTCTATAATAATATATACATAGGTGGAATTTTTACTCATCTCCCTTTTTGACAGGGGAGGCGTATCCCACCATACCATTCTCCCGATTAGAGAGCAGTTTTAGTGGATAATTTCCACAACTGGGGGCCTGCGAAAAATGAAGGTTTGCTTCAGGTAATTTGACCTCCTTTTATGAGGTTTCTCCAAGTGGTTTTACACTTTAAAGCAGCTTGCCTCCGAGGTCGGGAGTCCGGTAAGTTGGCCTGCCAAGACGCAGACTTAGAGTCCTCCTTTACCTCTTCAGCTAACTATAGGGGAATCAAATTATTTATCGTCCGCACACATCATTGTCCCCTCATTAGTACTCTACTGACCTCACAATCCCCTTTCCAGTAGTATGCAATTTTGCAATTTTTCCTAGAAGCCATTGCGAACGAGGCATATCTCCCCTAAGGATTACTATATCTACTATTTTAATTGGACTCTGATTTTCTGGCTGTTGAGCCCCATAAAACTTTTCCCTTAGACTCAGTACCTTATCTGCACTCCAATGCTTATCCCATGACCTGAAAATTTTACTTAAGGTGTGATAACCTTCCCTGAGATGTTGAGCCGGGTAATTTATTGTAGGATCTTGTATATCTTCCCTTGTTTCTATTGAAGGAAAGGGTTCCAGTCTTCTCCCATAAATTAAATGTGAGGGAGTAAGAGCTTCTATATTTACTGATGAATCATCTAAGTAGGTTAAGGGTCGGTTATTGATACGGGTCTCAATTTCAGTCACTATGGTTTTCAGGTCTTCTAGACCTATCTTTGTCTTGTGGAGAGTTTTCCTAAGACAAGACTTAACTATGCCAATCATTCTCTCTATGAAACCATATTGCCAAGGAGCTCTAGGGGTAGTTAAGGTCCATGAGCATTTCCTTAACTCTATTATAGAGATTTTTGTACTGATGGATGATTTAATATTTCTAACAATATGAGGGAGCCTCCTACGAAGTTAGTAGCATTATCTCTAATCAATCGCCGGGGACACGACCGTCGAGCAACAAACCGCCGGAACACTTGAATGAAGGTTTCGGCACTTAAATCATCAGCTATTTCTAAATGAACAGCCCTTGTAGAGGTGCTAGTGAATAAGCAGACGTATACACTTTCTTGGGGGGAGCATTATCTCCTGTAATTATTTCTGCCCCAGTATAGTCGACACCAGCTACCTCAAATGGTTTTAATAATTGTACTCAATCCATGGGGAGTTCAGGGGGCCCGGGATAGGTGATTAGTCTTCCTTTAAATTTCTTGCATTTGACACAAGATTTGAGGTAGTATTTAACTCCCTCCCTGTCTACCCTGCGGTATCCAAAATTCCCTCCTGAGATAAGCTAATGTGTCAGCCATTCTGCCATGTAACGAGTTCCCTTGAGATTCATCCACTAGCAATTTAGTAAGATGATGACGTTTGGGAATTAGCATGGGATTGCAGGTTTTATCGGGAAGGTCAGCATTCCAAATTTTTCATCGACACCTAATGATGCCCTCATTATCTAGGTACAGACCTAATGAATTGATAATTTTGTTCCTACGGGGGCTGGCCGAGGCTAAGAGCTGATATTCCTCAGGAAATTCCTGCTTTTGTATTGTTCTAACTCAAAACTTAAAAGGATCAGAACTATCCCTCTTTATGAATTTGTTGACCAATTTAGTAGTCTTTAATAGTTTGCTTAACAAGGAGAACCTATTTATATCCATAACAGGATCTGGGATTAATATAGGTTCCATAATTATATCTTCTGATATGTCTTGACTTACTATAGACCTTTTGATTAGGCTATTCATTATTATTTTTCAGCCAGGCAGGACCTTTAAACCATAATCCTGTATTTAGCTTGAGGATATTTGTTCCTCTAGACATATCAGCTGGGTTTTCCTTGGTAGCAACATGATTATAGTGAAATGTGGAACCTAAATCATTTATCTTACCTTATCTTACCAACACGATTCCTTACATAAGGGATTTTTGTATTATGTTTCACTAAGCAGTGTAGGCAAATTTCACTCTCATTCCACATATATACCTCACCAATTTGTAATAAATTACTTACATATTGTGCAAATTTAGTGCCTAATTATAATGCAGTCAGCTCCATTTGAGGCAAGGTTCTAAGATTAATTGGGGCAACACGAGCCTTAGACATAATAAAATTACATTTCTCTCCTGCTATAAGATAAGCTACTGCACCGCATGCCCTTTTTGAAGCATCACAAAATATGTGTAGTTGCTGGTGTTGTCGCCCATCAGTATTTATTCTCCTACTTATGTGAACTTCATTTATCTTATTGAACTCAGATTTTGTAGTCTCCCATTCTGTTGTATATTTCCCATCAAGGGGGGTATCCCAATCGAGGTGTTCTCCCCAGGCCTTTTGTATTAGACATTGTTATGCCATAATTACAGACTAACTAGGGGTCAAGGCAAACAGAAACACAAAGTGATCCAGGTTTAACAGTTATTTAATTTGTTATAAATAGTCACTATATAACTAGACACCATACCATAACCACCACCACTTAACCTAAGAGTGCTAACTTTAAGTTGCTACCCAGCATGAATACATAGTATACACAGTTAATGCAACAGTACAGTTGTGTGAGCTCTACACAAATCCTATAAAATAACATAATATATAAAAGGTGGAACAATACTCAAGTGTTGGTTGCGGGGTTACCGCAGGAAGGAGGTCTTCACTTCACGACGTCCAAAACCAGTCTGCCTACTTCCATGGGTTCAGCGTTCACGAACCTTTCTGACACGTCAGCCACCATACGTCATCATCATGACACGTCAGCGATAATTAATCATTAACAATTATCCTTATAATTACATATCTTAGAATTACATTTATTATTAAATGTATTAATAATAGAAAATAGACATTTTAAGGGGGAACCATAACATACCATAACACCCCTCCCCTTAAGAAAAAAACACAACTTTTAGTGTTTTTACACTACCCAGAAGCTATGAAAGTGGTCGCGATAAGGCGTCTGCAATTAGGTTATCACGCCCTTTGATATGTCTGATTTCTAAATTATAGGGCTGCAATATCAACCACCACCTGGTTAACCGTTGGTTTTTGTTTTTCATTTTAGTCACAAATGTTAAGAGGATTATGATCACTGTAAACCGTTATTTTACTACCAGTACCCCCTAAATATACATCAAATTTCTCCAAAGCCAGCAATAAGGATAAAGCTTCCTTTTCTATGGTAGAGTAGTTCTTTTGATGAGTTTTAAATTTTACTGACATATAGGTAACTGGATGTAAAACAGTCTTTGTCTTCCTGCATCAAGACTGCTCCAGCTGCAATATCACTAGCATCAACGTGTAGTACAAAAGGTTTGCTAAAATTGGGTCCTTGCTGTACAGGGCTACACATTAACAAAGATTTAATTTTATCAAAAGAATTTTGACACTTTTCATCCCACCTCATAGTTCTTTTCGGGCTAACTAAATCAGTCAGGGGACTTACTACTTCTGCAAAGTTAGGACAGAACTTTCTATAATAGCCGGCCATCCCTAAGAACCGTTGGACATCCTTACGAGTTCTGGGTGCAGACATATTACAAATGGCCTCAATCTTTGCTGATATAGGAGAAACTTTTCCACAACCGACTTTATGACCAAGAAACTGAATTGTTGCATGCCCAAACTCACTTTTAACTAAATTAATAGTCAATGAAGCTTGTCTTATCCTATCAAATAGAACCTGAAGGGTGTCTATATGGGATTTCCAATCATTTGACTGTATAATATCATCAATATAACAATTTACTCCTTCTAGTCCTTCTATTACTCCAGATGTTAATCTTTGATAGGTACTTGGGGCATTTTTTAGGCCAAAAGGCATAACTCTGTACTGATAAAGTCCGTTTGGAGTAATGAAAGCACTTATTATCTTACTTCTCTCAGATAAAGGTACCTGATAGTAGCCGCGCAACATATCAATTTTTGTCATAAAGACTGCATTGCCCACATAATCAATTATATCATCAACCCTAGGAAGAGGATAACAATCTCCTTTCGTCAAAGCATTTACACGTCTATAGTCCGTACACATTCTCATTGATCCATCTGGCTTAGGTATTAAAACACAAGGAGACGCCCACTCACTCTTACTAGGCTCAACCAAATTGTTACTGAGTAAAAATTCTACCTCGTCTTTCATAATTTGCCTCTTTTCTGGTGAAACACGATACGGAGCTTGCTTCACAGGAGCAGCACCATCAACTAGTACAATATCATGCTCTACAACTGAAGTTGGTTTGGGAACATCAGAACATATATCATTAAACTCATGCAAAAGGGTAGTTAATTGCAATTGTTGAGATGTTTTCAAATGACCTAGCTTTGAATCCAGTGAACTTAATACATCAGAGTTTTTTAGTTTAACATCCACCTTTATTGTGAAATCATTTTCTACCACTTCATTAGTTTGACTTTCTGAATTGACCACAACATTCACCACTTCGCTCGTAACATCCTGCACCCTCTCAGTATATTCTTTCAGTAGATTGATATGAACTAATCTTATTTTCTTTCTACGTCCTGGTGTAGCAATAATATAGTTTAGTTCACCCTCCTTGCGTAGCACTGAAAATGGTCCTTGATACTTGGCTTGTAAAGGATACTTATAGTCTGGTAAATATAAAAGCACCTTATCTCCCTCTGCAAACTCCCTCACCCTAGATTTAACATCATAGTGGAGTTTCATTTGATTTTGTGCATTCAAAAGGTTGGTCCTAGCAAAGGCGTGTAGTTGTTTTAGTCTCTCCCTCACTTTCTTGACATGGTCACACAGTTCTTCTGTGTCTTCATCTATCCAACTCTCCTGTAATAGTTTTAAAGGTCCACGTACATCTCTACCGAACAACATTTCGTTTGGTGAGTATCCAAGGCTTTCTTGTCGGGTACTCCGTATAGCATATAGAACTAGTGGCAAACCCTCATCCCAATCCTTTTCAGTCTCAACGCAGTACTTGGTGAGCATGGATTTCAGGGTTTGATGCCATCGCTCTAGGGCACCTTGACTCTCTGGGTCATGGGTCATATATGCAGATGACAAGTGTTGTTTTATCCCCAGAGTAGACATAACTTGCTTGAATATATTGGCTGTAAAATTGCTGCCCTGATCAGATTGGATTACTGTGGGTAGACCGAACTGTGTAAATATTCGGAGTAGCACAGGGATAATTGTCCTGGTAGTTATGCTTCTAAGAGGGACGGCCTCAGGATAACGTGTGGACCGACACATGAGAGTTAACATAAACTGATTACCTTTGCTAGTTTTGGGGAGAGGACCAACACAGTCAATGATGACTTGAGAAAAAGGTTCAGACACAGCAGGAATGGGGTGCAAAGGTGCTGGCGGAATCACTTGGTTGGGTTTACCGGCAATCTGGCATATATGACAAGATCTGCAATATTTGGAGATATCAGACTTAATTCCAGGCCAATAGAAATATCTTGTCACTTTATCTGTAGTCTGTTTTACTCCTAAATGGCCTCCAATATGATCATGAGCCAAATGTAACACCATAGGACGATAGCAGCCGGGTACCACAATTTGTCTCACATCGTACCAGGGTTCATCTGCTGGTACATCGGGAAGTCTGAACTTCCTCATAAGCATTCCACACTGCACATAATAACAGACAGGCTCTTCTTCCATTTCATCCATGCCTAAGGTCTTATGAAATAATGAGGTCAAAGTAGGATCTGACTTCTGAGCGTCAATCAACATTTCCCGAGTCACCACACATTCACTCATATTCCTGGACTCAAGACTAACATCAGTACTTTGATATTTATTAACTACATTTGATTGGTCAAGTTGGGTTACTTCTAAAATGTTTCTATCACCAAACAATATACCAAGTTCATCATCTTCCAGCTTACCACCCGCAGTACCACCACAATCCTTGTTCATATTTTCACGGGCCTGGCTACGTGTAACAGCACACGCAGGAAACAACCCTGGAATTTCCTTTTCAACCTCAGCAACAGGGTCTTTATCTAATGGGGAGGAACACACAATAGGATCAGGTACTACCCGACTACCCGCAACATCGTTTCCCAATAGAAAAGTAACTCCATCTACTGGTAATGAATCTTGAACGGCAACTGTAACGGGCTGCGAAAGCAAATCAGTCTTGAGATAGAGCCTTGCTAAGGGTACAGTGGTAGATCCAGCCACTCCCCTCAAAAGTACGTGCTCACCAGTGTAAACTTCATCAATAAAAGGAATGGACTCCCTTACCACAACACTATGAGACGCTCCAGTATCCCGCAAAATAGTAACTGGAACAGGCGTACTATCCTTGTCGACTGAGACGAAACCACCAAACGTAAAGGGCTGAAACAATTCTTGAGGATCCTTGACATGTGGAACTATCTCGCTGCCCAAGGATCTGTGCAAATCTGTTGGGTCGAATACACAATTAGCAATATAGCTAGCTTCAATTTTACCCGGAATCCTGTTTTCCAACTTGGGACATTTGAATTTGTGGTGCCCAGGCTTCTTACAATAATTACAAAAAAGGTCATATTTTTCAGCACCACCTTGCATATTTAAACCATATGTGGACTGGTAGGCAACATTCTTATTACTAACATTACTTACAGGCGTACTATAACGTTGAGACTCGTTTTGGATAGGACCTGTTTTTTCATAACCCTTTTTTCGGGTTCTGCAAATGAGACTATAATTTTCTGCAAGAGATGCAGCTTTATCTAATGTCTTTACTTCCTTTTCAAGCAAATACAACCTAACTTCCTGAGGTACACCCCTTAAGTATTGTTCCAGTACTATGAGCTCACACAACTGTTCAAACGTAGTTACATCACCAGCAGCAAGCCATCTGTTCTTTAGTTTCGTTAGGGAATGACCATACTCTATGTATGTTTGATTCGGTTCCTTAAAGCTGTTTCGAAACTTTGCCCTATAAAACATCTGTAAGTTCATATGCCTGAAGTACTGAACCTTTCATAGTTGTATAATTACTTTGCTGATGACTTTCAAGTGATAGGTAAGTCGATAAACCCTTCCCTTTTAGTGAAGTCTGAACTAAAACAGACCAATATTGATCAGGCCAACTAAGTGTTTTTGCAACATGTTCAAATTGAAGAAAAAACTCTTCTGGATCATATTCGTTAAAAGATGGAATCCATTTAGTAACTCTTGTCACATCAAAATCCTCCCTTTTTTCCCTATCTAATTGAACCTTCTTATCTAACAACGTCAACTGAAATTCTCGTTCACGTTCTCGATCCTGTAATTTTTCTCTCTCTAATTGAATTTCCAGCATTCGAATACTTTCACTTGATTCAGGTTCATCACACAAATTCAAAGCTTCAGTACTCAGTACCTCCATGTTAACAAGGGCCTTAATCACTGCACTTTTAATCTCTGCTTTTCTCCATGAACTTTTAATATTAAAATTATAATGAAGAGCTAATTTGATCCACTCGGCCTTCTTTAAATCAGACCCAGTCAGAATATTAACGGATGGTTCAGCAATAAACTTACTCAAGTCAAAAGGCATTGTTGCTAGTGAAGCACAAGTCACGTAACACAATCACAGTGCACAATCACCATTCGGAGGTGAATCAAACAAATGTCACTTAACACAAATCACCAATCACAGGTGACACACATCGCGTTAACACAATAACCAATCACTGGTGGCGTAACATAATCACCAATCGCAGTGACCACTCTCGGACAGGCCCCCAATTCTGTTATGCCATAATTACAGACTAACTAGGGGTCAAGGCAAACAGAAACACAAAGTGATCCAGGTTTAACAGTTATTTAATTTGTTATAAATAGTCACTATATAACTAGACACCATACCATAACCACCACCACTTAACCTAAGAGTGCTAACTTTAAGTTGCTACCCAGCATGAATACATAGTATACACAGTTAATACAACAGTACAGTTGTGTGAGCTCTACACAAATCCTATAAAATAACATAATATATAAAAGGTGGACCAATACTCAAGTGTTGGTTGCGGGGTTACCGCAGGAAGGAGGTCTTCACTTCACGACGTCCAAAACCAGTCTGCCTACTTCCATGGGTTCAGCGTTCACGAACCTTTCTGACACGTCAGCCACCATACGTCATCATCATGACACGTCAGCGATAATTAATCATTAACAATTATCCTTATAATTACATATCTTAGAATTACATATATAATAAACATACATTTAATAATAATAGAAAATAGACATTTTAAGGGGGAACCATAACATACCATAACAACATTTACCTCTTATAGTTATTGGGCTCATTATGCCCCAGGGGTCAAATACTTGGCTGACCTGACTTAAGAGTGTTCTCTTTGTTAGGACAACATCAGACAAATCTGGACACTTTAATCTTAGTTCATCAGTTTTTACATTCCACCATAATCCTAACACTGATTGGACCTCTGGTGGCGTATAATTAAGGAAATCCTTCCTGATTATCCCTTCTAGCCTTGTAGAATTAGTATTCCAACTATGTAAGGGGAGGCTGGCCTTCCTGCACTCTTTATTAGCCAGGTTATAAATTTGAATTAGTTTTTCCTCTGAATTTATCTTCCCCTGCAAATTATCCATATAGAAGTTCTTTCCTAATTCTGGGCTATCTGAACCTTTAAAATGGTACTGTAATGTTTTATTTAACAAAAAGGGATTTGAGCCAGAACCAAATAGAACTGGTTTTAACCTATACGTGGCTAGGGGGCTGTCTTCCTGATATATATTTTCAGGCTATAGGAATTTTGTGAAATTTGTCTTCTTCCCTTAGACCTAATCTTAGGAAAGCTTTAGAGATGTCAGCCACATAGGCGAGTTTTTCTGTTCTGAATTTTACTAGGACATCTAGATTGGACAAGAGATTCTGTCCTGTCTGAAGGCAGTCATTTAAGCTAGAATCATGTTTAGCTTTGAAACTACAATTGAAAATTATTCTAATGGGGGTGGTTGATGAATCTTTGGCACTGCATGGTGGGGTAAATAATGTCCTATATTATGATTTACTGCTCTGTCCAGTTTTCGATAAAGTAATCCTTTAATTGATCTTGAATCATCTTATCATAGCACTCCAATTTAGACAGATTTTTCTTCAGTTTTCTTATTGGACTATTTAATTGGCTATTAACTATGTGATATTTGGAAGGTAACAAAGGGGCATCTATTTGCCAAGGTAGTCCTACTTCATATTAACCATTTAGATAATTGACAGTGTTATCAGAGTGATTTAGAATATTTTGATCCTCTTTAGGTAATTGTTCAGGTATGATACCGATAGTTTCTAGATCCCATAATTTATGCACGGGGTTATCCCCTTCTTCCAATAACTCGTTGATTTGAGTGGGTACTAATAAATCTCCAATTCTAGCAACCAAGAGGGGTTGTGCATGACTAGGAATGAATTCCTCTTGTTCAGGCTGGTGAGTGATTTGTGGGATAGGTCCCATTATTACTTCACCACCAGCACTTGTGAACATAGAAATGTTATGTTTTTTGATGACCTTACTTAGGTATCGCCCAAAATAGTCAGCGCCTATACTTTAGTTAGCTTCTAAATAGGGTATCATTGCAGTCTAGGTAGTTCTTGGGTTAATAGCAAGGTGAATTCTCATCAATTATTACTATAATTTCAACAGTCTGGTGACCCGAGTGAGGATTATCTTTGGGGATGTACAAGGTGGCCGTTGTGGGGCACAGTTTATGCCCTCATCGACTGGCTGTGGAAGGTGTGGAAGTTAGGCTTTTCCGGGCACCCGGCGGTCGTGCTGATTTATTTGACACAGACGCACGTCTAAATGAAGTACTTTAGTGGCCTCATGACCTCCCAGTTCTCTTTCTGGGGGGTAACGATATATAGCCACCAGTTTCCCCCGGCCCCTTTGGTAAACAATCTTGACTTGGCCACCTCGACTCACCACCGTACTCGCCCGTCGTGTCACAGACAGCCACGGCACACAGGTCGCATTGGTAAGCTACCATCCGCCAACAACATTGTTTTCGAGGTTAATTGTATTAAATAAAGTGGTGGATGGTTATAGGCATGACTTCGCACCCTGGTAGGCCGAGTCAACTGCACATCCACCCTTAGATTAAAATAATTAAATTAGGGAACCCTAACTCGTAAACTTGTATCCAATTATTATATATATTTTTTTTTATAAATTTAATCTAATCATCAATTAAAATCATGGCGGAAGGGGCTAACGCTTTAGCGGCTACATTAGGATGGCTTACATAAATATATAAAAAGTGTGAGGAAGCAGCTGAGACTATCCCTATTGACTATAATAGTTTAAATACAGGTCTGCTAATGCTAAAACCTAAATGGGATAATTATGAAGAGGCTTACTTTCAATCATTAGAAGCTGGGGATGAAGAATTAATTAATTATGACACCAAGTATGATCAAGAATGTACAAAATACATGGAAACGGTATTCAAATATAAGAACTTAGTGCGTGATCAGAAACCCACAGCCAAAGCCTCTTTACCCCAACTAAAATTACCAGATTTGTCATTGCCCCATATTGAAGGGGAACATTGGTATTCTTTCTGGGATAAATTCAAATTGATTGATGATAGGACTGATTTAACAGAGGTGCATAAATTAACCTATTTGTTAGGTCAGTTGAGAGGTACTGCATATCTGCTGGTAAAGGAATTAACAGTAGAAAATGCCAATTATGATGTGGCACTCAAGATTCTTAGAGATAATTATGAAGATAAAGATAAGATAATAAAGAATCTTTTCTGCAAGTTCATGGATCTACTGAGCCCTTCTCACAATCACAGAGAATTGGAAGAGTTCAGAATAACTTCAAATTGCACACTAATAGCCATTGAAGCTCATAAACCCTTGACAGAGTCAGACTGGATAGTCAGTATCATGATATGGAGAAAACTACCTACCAGGATGCGAGACCGCTTAAATCAGAGGTACAATAGTAATTTCTTCACGATCAAGCAAATAGAGGAAGAGTTATTACAAGAGTGCAAACATTTGCAAGGTATTGAGCAGGAACCCCCCCACAGGGAGATTGAGAAAAATAGACCTAAATGTAATCAGCGATATCAGCCACCTTTAGAGTTTAAAGAGCCCTCATTGGTGGGTAGTTATCCCGCTCCTACTAAAGTTACGATGGGAAGAAAACCAGTAGATAAGTTTCAAACTAGACCAGCCGTTAAACCACCACTAAGACCTACTCGAAGAACAGGTGCCATTCCTAAATATAGGGTTATTACCAGTTAAGTCAGAAAAAAATGTGCTTTCTGCGAGGAAGGACATCCACCCTCCACTTGTAATATATACCCAGACTGTTCCACTAGGCTCAAAAGGTAAATGGATCTGGGAAACTGCCTAACCTGCCTTAGTGGTAAACATGCAATACAAGACTGTCCTATTAGTCTGGCTACTTGTAAGAAGTGTAGAAAATCCATTCATCACATAGCCTTATGTCCTAATGGTGATGTGAGAACAGACCCTAGGGTCGTTAAAATGGCAGTAACTAATATGAGTAGTTCATCCGCTGTCCCTACGGCAGAATTGAAGGTAAGCCACATTGGTAATTCAGCAATTATGAAAACAATGTTTGACAGTGGTGCACAAAGATAATTTATTAGTGGAGAGATAGTTGATCTATTACAACTACCTATAATTAGCAAGGTGAACTTAACCATTTCGGGCTTTCTGGCCCACAAAGAAGCTCACAGTTTTGACATTGTTCGACCACTAGTCCAATTAGGAAATTATAAATGTAGGGTAGCTGCTGTAGTTAATAACCATGCATTGAACATGATCAAAAGATTTAATAGCCTTCCAAAAGATATAAAAGTACATCTAGTTAAGGCCTTAATAATACCAATACTAGAATATCCATCGTACCCATTGCTCACATTATCAAGAACGAACTTGCTCAAACTTCAAATAATTCAAAACAAGGCTCTTCGCTTTGCTCTAGAAGAAAAATACCCATACAATATTAATACTGAACAAATGCATAACCTTGCTAAATTAAAACCAATAAATATCAGACTTTTTGAAAAGGCAATAAGAACAAGAGACAGATTAACGAACATAATCAAAGATAAACACTACCTAGAAATAATAGGAGAAAGACACAATAAAGACCATGGATGGTTTCAGAGACCTTCCAAAAAGCTAAATATAGGAGAACCGTATCCAATCTTCACTGCAAATTAATTACTGAAGAAAAAAAAAAAAAAAAAAATCATAAATCATAATTTATATACATACATTTGTGCCTATAGCGCCTGTAGGCAGTGGTGATCCAGGGATCGGATGGTAGGCTCTGGAGGTTCACTTGAGGGGTGTGATGATGGTTGGTCCTCGCCCGTAGTGGCGCAGGCAGGATTTTTATAGTGACGCCTGTTATTAGAGGCTCATGCCGCCCCCCTGTGTCCTCCGATGCACTCGCAATCGAAGGTAGAGTTGATGGACAGGGGATGTGGGTGTTCTTAGGCCACTAGACGGTGCAGAAAGGTTTTGGTTTTCTTCGGGGATCGAACTCGGGTCACCGAGAACGCCAGTCGGAGACGCTAACAACTCCGCTACCGCCTCCCCATTGTTCTATTGTTTTATATGTATGAATGTGTGTAGGAATGGGTGGATGCATGTATAAGTATATATTAATGTATAAAGAAAAAAAGAAAAAAAGAAAAAAAAAATATATATATATATATACATAATAAAAAAAATAAAAAAATAATAATAATAGTATTAATGTGGGTATGTGTATTTATATAAGGACAGTTGGGTTAGTTAATTATAAATTTATGCATCAAATACAAAGTTAAAAACGTTGACTTAAAAAAAAAAAAAAAAAAAATTTAATATTAATAATAAATAAATTATATATTCAATGCCTTCCAAATATAACAAAATAACAAATGTGGTAGAAGTGCGTGGCAAATCACTATAATCTAATATAAAGCAAGGTGGATCGCCCACTATCTATTCGCTCTTATACTGTATTTCATTTTCTCTTGCTTTACATTTCTTCAACTCAATTCTTCTTTCCCCCCCCCCTGTCTATCCCCCCCCAACCCAAACCAATTAAATCATGCTCACCTCTACAACTGAGTAGAAAACATCTTCCACATGCTGTACACACTCACCTGTGTGTGTGTGTGTGTACCTTGTCACGTAAATAATTGTTTTGGCCCGTCTATTGACATTAGTTTCATTGGCCGTTTGTAAAGAACCCCGTGACATTGTTATTGTTCAAACCTCACAGTGTACATGTATATTATATATATATATATAATATATATATATATATATATATATATATATATATATATATATATTATATATATATATATATATATATATATATATATATATATATATATATATATATATATATATATATATATATATATATAAGAGTATATTGTCTTACTCGATTCCTTGGCACTTACAATACTTATACATTACTTAAAAAACGCTCGACCACTTGAATTTACGTAACTACCATTGGAAGTGTCTGGCTAGGAACGTAAGGTACTCCTACCTGTCAGGATACACTTCAAAGGCAATCAACCCATACAGTGTCACTGATACTTGTAAGTATTATTAATTGGTTTGACCACTGTTACCTGTAATAACAAGACAGAAAGGGGTAACATAATTGGTGACACAGCGGTGGAATGTGACATTAAATCACGGTAGTGTTGCGTTGTTGCAACATATATTGGTAATGCTGTAACATAAAAAGACGACAGCGGTGGTATATGGCAACATAAAATTGTAATATAAGTTACGTGCCTTAAATTAATAACTGAACGAGTAGATACTAATATACGTGAAGAATGTGAAACAGACGATATATTTTGGAACAAACCTGAGCAAGTGAATAAGGGAAGCTTGAGAGACAAGCGATAATGAGAGAGTGATAAGATTGTTTGTTGCTGTGTCAGACAAGCCTGACCTCGCAGCGGTGAAAATTTCCGAGATTCACAGCACTTCCTCTTTCCCTTGTATCAATCACTGCTCATCCACAACAAGTAATAACTGCTCTGTATATAGAGACAAAAGGATAAGATCCTCCTGCATAAATAGCTCTGGGATTCAGCTGTATCAAAAGAATAAAGACGTTACAAGGCTTTTATCGTGGATGACGGACGAAATGACAAGACTTGAGTTGTTATAATGAAGACAAGGCGCGAGTTCCATCGATGATTAATTAACTCCTATATGGCCTAAACCCAAACACTCAACACCCCGCCGCCCATCCAGCGCTTCAGCCCAGTCAGCGGCCCGGCCAGCCTCCCATTCTAACACATCCGTTGCAGGTAGTTTTTATTTTGCCCCTGCCGAAGACTCTTCCTTCAGGCCACTGGTGCTTTTAAGCCAAAGTTACTCTGCCAGGGAATACATTTTAGTATATGTAAGGATAATATAAAACAAGTATTAATCATTTAGCAGTCAGGTGTCAAAGGAGGTTACTGCCATTGGCACTCCTTATCCACATTTGTATTGCTTAAAATATTATTCGAGCAGAAAGCAGCTCGCATCACTTTTCAGAGAATGATTAATAAATTCATTACTCTCTGATATGCAAAAAAAAAAAGTCAATGCATATCTTGACGTGATAATATATATTATAGACCCGGAGTCTCAATTGTATTAGCATAACAGCCGTACTCCCCAAGTTTAATTAAATAGGTCTCAAAATAATAAAATAAAATGAATAAATAAAATAAATAAACTCAAATAAACTAAACTGCAAATGCCAATGTTGCGCATGTCAAGGGAGGTTACTGCCATTTAGCACTCCCAGCGGTCATTTTGTTTGATTTATAATATTATTTGAGCTGAAGTCATCTCCAATCACTTTTCAGAGGATTCATTAATCACTGATATGAAAAGAATGTATATGCATAATTGCATATCTTAATTCTGTGATAATTTGTAGTAAAGAGCCGGAGTCAGATTTTATTAGCTTACAAGCTGTATCTGCTCCTCAAGTTTAAAGAAGCAGGTCTTAAAAGATAAATAAATAAATTAAATAAATATAGCTGCCAGTGCGATTGCTCACGCCCTTAAGGCCCTATTGTATTATATCTTCACTCCACACTTCAAGTGTTATTAAGTGACTACGCGGTAGAGCTTACCAACGCACTTCTTAATAAATTTGCAGGGATTTTAACACGTTACTAACATACGTGTTAACATTAACATAACGTAGGGGGGAGGCGGTAGCGGAGTGGTTAGCGTCTCCGACTGGCGTTCTCGGTGACCCGAGTTCGATCTCCGAAGAAATCCAAAACCTTTCTACACCGTCGAGTGGCCTAAGAACACCCACATGCCCTGCCCATCAATTCTACCTTCGATTGCGAGTGCGTCGGAGGACACAGGGGGGGCGGCATGAGCCTCTAATCACAGGCGTCACTATAAAAATCCTGCCTGCGCCACCACGGGCGAGGACCAACCATCATCACAGCCCTCAAGTGAACCTCCAGAGCCTACCATCCGAGCCCTGGGTCACCACTGCCTACAGGCGCTATAGGCACAAATGTAAAAAAAAAAAAAAAAAAAATACATTGAGTTCATTTTTTCTAATAGC
>JACEEZ010020928.1:567500-622500 GCA_016584305.1 Chionoecetes opilio
GTAAGGAATACAAAAAGGGGGTGGGCCAGTTTAGTTCGGGAGGTGTCTTGTTACTCTTCTCTTGAAAAGATTTAAATCGTAGGAATGTGGAAAAGTCGAAACAGGAAGAGAGTTCCAGAGTTTACCAGTGAAAGGGATGAAAGAGTAAAGATACTGATTAACTCTTGCATTAGGAAGATGGACAGAATAGGGATGAGAATGAGTAGAAAGTATTGTGCAGCGAGGCCGCGGAAGGGGGTGAGGCATGCAGTTAGAAAGTTCAGAAGAGCAGTGAGCATGAAAATAAAGGTAGAAGATAGCAAGATAAGCAACATAACGGCGGTGATTTAAGGATTGAAGACAGTCAGTCAGAGGAGGGGAGTTGATGAGACGAAAAGCTTTTGACTCAACCCTGTTTAGGAGAACTGTATGAGTGGATCCTCCCCAAACATGTTAGATATACTCCATACATAGGCGGATAAGGCCCCTGTAGAGAGCAAGCAGCTGGGAGGGAGAACAAAAAGGACGCAGACACCTAACTTCTTAGAAGCTGTTTTAGCAAGAGATGAGATGTGAGATTTCGAGTTCAGATTTTTAGTAAAGGATGGTCCAGGATTGTTCATTGTAGAAGAAGTATTAGCGTACTGGTTATATTATATGTGTGTTAATCGATACTAATACAGGATGTCTGAGTGTCTGTGTGTCTTGTACTGGCGTCTAGCGGATGCTGAGTGTTGACACCTTTTGATGACATTATGCTGACCCAAGCAGCCACGCCATCCCATCATGATGACGTGGATAGTCTGGTCTTGGGAAACACGACGTAAACACTTCACTCACCGGCTCACCGGAACCACAGCTTCCGGGCAGCTTTCCTCATATGCTGCAAATAAGCCGGAGAGGACACAGAACACAGAGAGCTACAGGAGACGCGTTACAGGGCGCTCCAACTCACGACACACCTTCCTGTGTGTCTGTGTGCACTCCACACCCGGGAGGTGTGTGAGTGCCTTGTCACGTCATTAACTGTTCCCGGCTCTGTCTATTAGACATTAGTTTCATTGGCCGTTACTTAACGAACTGCGTGACATTACTTAATGTATAAACCTTCACAAGTGTACATATATATATCAAGTATAGACGTCCAGCCTCTGGCCCCTTTGCTTTTGGCTCAGTTCTTGCGGCTGGAACGTGACAGCGAGCCACGTCCCAGCCAATTAACTCATTACTTGAATTACTCATTAAGGGCTTGTTTTATGCAATAAGTTTGTTTACAGACCCCCGTTCATTTTGACAGCACTACTTGTATGTCGAATTTCAGCTCAATCCAACAATAATTAGGAGTAGTTTACGCTTATTACTTATTAAGGGCTTGTTTTACGCAAAAAGTTTCTACCGACGACCCCCATTGATTTTGACCGCACTACTTGCATGTCAAATTTCAGCTCAATCCGATAATATTTAGGAGTAGTCATACACTTTTAGGCAGAAACTTGGTTCCACGGGTCTTATGGTAAGCGACAGCGAGCGAAGCTCGCTATCAATAATATATATCGTTTGTAGTATATTGTCTTACTCGAATCCTTTGGCACTAAAAGAACACTTATAAATTACGTAAAGACCGCTCGAACACGTTTAGCCCATAGGTACCACTTTATTGATGTGTACCTCTGGGCAACGAAGCAAGTTACCTGCCCGTCAAGTGGGCATCATCCGGAAATCACCCTTACAGGTTAGTAACCAGTATCAACATGGTGTGAACCCGTTACCCGTAAAATAACCATACTAAAAAGGGTAACAGAAGGAGATAGTTGAGTGTCAATGAAGATGAGGGGATAGTTATCTGGTAGGTTATGTCGAGTATATAGGTGTAGACATACATACAAATACAAAATATTTCAGTTACCTGTATGATATCGAAAATAGTGTATTACATGAAATATTATGTAATATTCGCAATTCGCATGCGAGAACATTTTAACCAAATATTCGCATTCACATTCGCATTCGCGAATACGGAAAATAGACATTCGGCCCATCACTAATATATATATATATATATATATATTATATATATATATATATATTATATATATATATTATATATATATATATATATATATTGTTTGTGTGTATATGTGTATGTGTATATATTTTTTCTTCATCTTTATTGCAATATATATCTTCCACTAGTATTATCATAATAGTTTCTATTGTCATTTTGATTATTATAAACATCATAATTGTTATTGCTATCATTTTTACTTATTTTCACTATTATCAATAATAAATTATTTATTAATAATGCTAATGCAAACAAGAGCAATAACCTTACTGATATTTTTGATAATGAGAGAGAGAGAGAGAGAGAGAGAGAGAGAGAGAGAGAGAGAGAGAGAGAGAGAGAGAGAGAGAGAGAGAGAGAGAGAGAGCGAGAGCGAGAGATGATGTGTCTAACTATCGGCCTATTTCAATACGCCCAGCTCTAAGTAAAATATATGAACGAGCTATGTATGACAGACTGTATGATGTTCTCACTAGGAATAACATCTTAACAGATAGGCAGTTTGGTTTTAGAAAGAATTTATCTCCCAAATTAGCAATTACAAAATTAATGGATAATGTATTGCAGGAGTTAGGTTGTAGTAAATATATAATTACGGTTTTTTTGGATTTGAAAAAGGCTTTTGATACATTGAATCATGAAGTTTTGATAAGTAAATTACAGCATTACGGTATAAGGGATGTCTGTCTGAATTGGTTTATGAGTTACCTATGCAAAAGAAAACAACACACTTCTGTGAGTAACATAAGCTCAGGGATTGCAGAACTTAAAACAGGAGTTCCACAAGGTTCAACATTGGGTCCGTTGTTATTTTTGATATATATCAATGATATTATCAATTCTTCAAATTTACTGAAATTTATTATTTTTGCCGACAACACTAACATTACATATTCTACAGCAGATTTAGATTTGTTTACGAGAACATTACATTTTGAGTTAGAGTCTGTTTCATCGTGGTTATCAGCAAATAGGTTAACTCTAAATATTGCGAAAACAAATTATTTTATATTTGCTGGCAACAAAAGTCTGGATAGTAATATAAATATTGAGATGTGCGGGGAAGTAATACTAAGATCAAATTCAGTTAAATACCTAGGTGTCTTTATAGACCAACACATTAGTTGGAAGGATCATATAGCTTATATACATAATAAACTCGCTAGATCATCAGGCATACTTCATAAAGTAAAGCATAATTTATCCACTGAAACATTACTAACCTTATAGTATACGTTGATTTATCCTTATTTACATTATTGCAATGTTGTCTGGGGTATGGCGAATATAACAACAATAAAACCGCTGCAGTTGCTTCAAAAAAGGATAATTAGAACCCTAGGCAAAGTTAGTTATCATGAACACACAGCTCCGCTATTTAAAAGCTTTAAAATTCTTAAAATAAATGATATTTATGTTCTAGAATGTCTAAAATTCCTTCATGACGAATTCCATATCTTTCATTCTGCTTCACTTCGGACTGCTTTTCAAATACATAACTTAAACACAAGAAATAGACATCAAATAAGACCACCTTTTCCAATTACTGAATCTCATAAAAGATTTGTCATTTATTTCGGATGCATGAAATGGAATGAACTTCCAGAGCACATTACAAATATTGTTAATAAGAATACATTTAAAATAAATACAAAGAAATATATAGTAAACATGTATTGATCTATACATGTTGAGTAGTAGTCATTTTTGTTTCTTCAGTAGATGTATTTTTTTTCATTAAGATATTATGAGTGAGTTTCTGTTGGTTTGTATGTTTGTAAGTCTTGATATGTTTAGGTATGTATGTATGTAAATATCGATAAAAAGGTACGTCGAAATATAATACGTAAATATGTTTGTCCATTGCAAGGCATTTTATAGTTATACATACACGGGGCCTGTCAAAAATGTTTACATTTAACGGGCCCAGCCATGTTTATATACCATGTATATATGATCAAGCTTTGTATACATATATATGGCTAATAAACTACTTGAATTGAATTGAATTGAGAGAGAGAGAGAGAGAGAGAGAGAGAGAGAGAGAGAGAGAGAGAGAGAGAGAGAGAGAGAGAGAGAGAGAGAGAGAGAGAGAGAGAGAGAGCTTGATTGATTGATTGATTGATTGATTGATTGATTGATTGATTGATTGATTGATTGATTGATTGATTGATTGATTGATTGTTTTGATTGATTGGTTGTTTATTGGCCTTAAATATATAGTACAAGAAACATATATACATTATAATTTTTAGAGGCCGGGTTCATTGAGCGTGAGCTCCTCCTGTATGAACCCAAATGCAAATTATAGTAAGTGAACTAATGGTAGCAGAACAGGCCACCTAAGAAAACAAAAACAAAACAAAAAACACAGTACGAGCTATACTATGGATACTGAATCCGTATCATATAAATAAAAATAGAAAAATAAAATAAGAAATTGAATAGAAACATCCAGATATGCAAACATTCATATGCACATACACGTATGCACACACATGCGCCTACAAAATGCATACCCATACATGTAGTACACATGCATACGTACATAAATAACACTATAAACACTTGCACACATTACACGAAAAATATATATATATATATTTATAAACATATGCAATAATATGATACACACTAAGACTCTTTATGGAACGGGCACTGACTAAGATATTTATAATATAACGAGGGCATAGTATACCTACTTCTATTCAGATTTACTCAACAAATTATATTTAACCTGAGTTTTGAAACTACTCATGGATGGAGCATCACGTATGTCTTTGGCTAGGCTGTTCCATAGCTTGGTGCCTCTGTACAACAGACTCGGTTGGGCATGGAAAGTCCTGCACAGGGGAACTCTGAGGTCATTCCCCCTCCTTATTACCGTCTGGTGGGCTATGGGTGTGAAGCCAATGGTTATGGGACATGTATTGATGGAGTTGTAGACTAGAACACCTGACTGCAAAAATTTTATGTCGTGACTTTTCAGGATTTTGTGTTCATTGAAAAGGGGACATATGTGCTGTAAACGAGGAAAATTTTACATTGTGCGTAGTAGTTCTTTTGCTGCAAAAATAGTGTGTCAATGTATGTGGAGTAAGCCCCTCCCCAGATGGCAGAGCAGTACAATAAATTTGGGTAAATAATTGCTGAGTAAATTTTCTTTAAACAAGCTACATCAAGTTGCCGTCTGATTTTACAAAATATACCTATCATTTTAGATAATTTTGTTTGTATTTCCTCGATTTGAGATTTCCATAATAATTTATTATCAATAATAATACCTAAAAAAAATCCTTCATTTACCTGGGTTAATATAACATTGTTAATTTTTTTTCGCAGAGAGGTTTCTTTAGTTATTAAGGGGTGAGATATATTATAAAGTGGGTCTTGTCATTATTTAAAGTTAATTTGTTACTCTGAATCCATTTGTATAAGTGATTTAATTCAGTGTTTATTGTGACTGATAGATTAACAAGGTTTGTGTCATTAAGAAATATACAGGTGTCATCTGCAAATAGCAGGAATTTCAACTTTCTACTAGAACGCGTTATGTCATTGATAATTATCAGAGATATTATAGGTTTTAAAATAGATCCTTGCTAATTGTTTGCTAATATCACTCCATAACATATGTTTCTCATAGATGATGATTTTTTATTAAATGTAGTATATTTTTTTCGATTTCCTGAATAACTCCTAAACCATTGATGTGCTGGACCCCGGATGCCATGCATATTTTGTTTTTCAATTAGAATATCATGTGGGATAGTGTCAAAGGCCTTAGAGAAGTTACGAAAGACAGTTCAATGGAATTTATTTGCATCCTTGGCGTCGTAAATGTGTTGACATAGGTTGTGTAATTCTTAGAGATATAATTAAATAATCTAGTTGACAAAAAAAATCGAAAATATTACTAAATGCTGGCAATATTGAGATGGGTCAATAATTTTGGGGAATAGAAATGTCACCTTTATTATAAATTGAAATAATCTTAGCAATTTGTAAATGCCTCGGAAACTCTCCCACTGTAAACGATAGCGAGAGAGGGAGAAAAAAAAAGAGAGAGCGAGACCGAGACCGAGACCGAGACCGAGACCGAGAGATAGTATTCATATTCATCTCCTACTTCTCTTCCTCCTCTCCAATAGCGTCTTATCATCATTTCTTTATTTTTCCATCGTCTATCTCTTCCTTTCTTTCCCTTCAAATTATCTCATCCCTTCATTTATCTTCCTTCCCTCTCTTCTTCTCCCTTTAAGGACGGTCGTTTGGAAAATAATCAGGAAATATATCACATCTGGAGCCGCCATTATCCTGTACTACGAGCACCAAGAGAAAAGTAATGTTGACTCGAGAAAGGTTTTGCAACGGCCGCTTATTAAGTTTCCTATATTTCATTATTAGCACTTAGCTCTCCTTCCCCTACTCCTCATCCTCCTGCTCACTGCTCCCTCTTTACTACCTCCCCATCCTGTTGGTCTCAGATCTGTCTCCCTCTCCCTTGTCTCACCCCTTAGGAGTGAATCTTGATTCCTCACTTTATCAATTTTGTCCCAAAAACTCAATTTTTTGTTGTATGCTGGTGTTTAGTTTTCTGATTAAATGTTCCTCATATATTTTATTCAGAATGTTGATTTCATACTCCTTGCTGCCTATATTTTTACGTTTTTTTTTATTGGGTATATATGTGAAAGCCTGACTGAGGATCCAAACATCACAGAAAACGGGATCTTCACATTAGACCACAGGTGTCACTATAAAAATCCAGCCTGCGCCACCAAAAACGGGCGAAAGCGACCGACATCACGACTCCCCAGAATGTGCAGGGCCAACCACCTGAGCCCTAAAAAAAAAAAATAGCCCAGAGGCGCTATAGGCTCCAACGTAAAAATAAAGAGAAAAAAATATATTTGATACTTGTGTTTCTTTGTGTGCTTCTATTTCTTGCTTTCCTTATGTATGATTTGATTTCGAGTCAGTCATTCTGTTAAGTATGCTGTGAAATATATATCAATGAAAGTTTATGGTACAATATATTATGCAGCCATTATATATATGTTAACAACATAAAATCATA
Organism: Chionoecetes opilio; assembly: GCA_016584305.1. Taxonomy (NCBI): domain Eukaryota; kingdom Metazoa; phylum Arthropoda; class Malacostraca; order Decapoda; family Majidae; genus Chionoecetes; species Chionoecetes opilio. The sequence continues at coordinate 574,625 of JACEEZ010020928.1, forward strand.
AGACAATAAGGAAGCTACATATAATACAATAAGGCCGCGGGACCTACATGTGGTAGTTCCTTTTACTTAACACTACCTACATCCACCTTTCATCCCCATCCATGAAATATCTAGGCTCTTTTTGAAGCTCCCGATTGACTCCACACTGACCACCTGACGACTGAGTCCATTCCAATCATTTATCACTATTTGTGAACCATATTTTCCCTATTTTCTTTTTTAGATTTACACTTTTCCAGCATTAATACGTTACTTCTTGTTCTACCCTAATTACTAGCCGTAAAAGCTTTTCCTACATCTCCTATATTGTATCCCTTTTACCACTTTAAAAAAACTTATATTAGATCGCCCCTTACTCTACGCCTCTGGAGTGAGTGTAAATTTAATAGCATTAACCTCTTCTCATTACTAAAGTTATGCATCCCCTGTATCATTTTGCTCATTCTTCTCTGCACTGATTCTAACAAGGCTATATCCGTCCTGTAATACGGAGACTAAAACTTTGCCGCAGAGTCTATTTGAGGTCTGACTAGAGCCAAATAAAGCTTTAGAATTACGTCAGAATTTGTACATTTACCACTCCTGGTAATTAATCCTAACACCCTATTAGCTCGAGTTCTAGTTTCAATACATTGATTCCTAGGACGGTGGTCTGAGCTTATCCGCACTCACAGATATTAATCCCCTTCTGATATTTTCAGTGATACACTGCATATAATATACTTATTACCAGGATTTTATCTACCAACATTAATAATTACGCTACACTTATCAATATTGAATTGCATAGGCCACCTAACTACCCATATTTATATTTATCTAAGTCTCCTTGCAATATGTTTACATCAGACTGTGATCTAATAATCCTATCTATCTTAGTATCATCAGCAAACTTGCTAATATCACTGCTAATCCCACTATCTAATTCGTTGATGTAAGTCAAAAAATGTAATGGACCCAAAACAGACCCTTGTGGCCCCCCACTTACTTCCTGCCCATATTTAGATTAAACCATTACATGTAGCCTTTTGTTGCCTATCACTTAGCTAAGATCTAATCCAAGTAAAACCTTCACAGCAATTCTATGTGACTTACACATACACGCACACACACACACGCACATATATATATATATATATATATATATATATATATATATATATATATATATATATATATATATATATATATATATATATATATGTACATATATACGGTATATATATATATACATATATATATATATATACATATATATATAACATATATATATATATATATATATATATACATATATATATATATGTGTACAATTTTAAAAGATTATTTCGTAAATGTTTTTACTCAGGAGGATATACATACAGTACCTGATAGTGAACAGATGTTTAGAGGAAGCGACGATGAGAAACTCAAAGATATTGGCATAGCTAGGGAAATGGTAGAAGAGGGTATAGATATAATGAAGAATTTTAAGTCACCAGGACCAGATGAAGTTTATCCCAGAGTATTAAAAGAATGCAAAGTGGTTGTTACTGAGTCGTTAGTACACATCTTTAGGAAATCGGTTTATTTCGGAAAGTGCCGTCAATGTGGAGGAAAGGAAATATAGTCCCCATATTTAAGAAGGATGATAGAGGACTAATGTCAAGTTATCGGCCCGTTAGTCTAACGTCATTGGTAGGTAAATTATTGGAATCTGTTATTGCAAAAATCATTACAGAGCATTTAGAAAAGCATAGTTTGGTAAATGATTCACAACATGGATTCACCAAGGGTAGATAATGTCTGCCCAATTAATTGTCTTTTTATATGAAAGTTTATAGGACAGCAGATAATGATAAGGATTATGAGATAATATACCTGGACTTTAGTAAGGCATTCGATAAGGTACCACACGAGAGACTTAAATAGGGTTAAGGCTCATGGAATAGATGGGAAAGTTCTTCGATGGATTAGATCTTGGCTAAGTGATAGGCAACAAAGGGTTACAAATAATGGCTCAAAATCTGAATGGGGGAAGGTGGGGGTTCCCCAAGGGTCTGTTTTGGGTCCATTACTATTTTTGGTGTACATCAACTATTTGGATAGTGGGATTATCAGTGATATCAGCAAGTTTGTTGATGATATTAAGGTAGGTAGGATTACTAGATCACAGTCTGATGTAAACATATTGCAGAGAGACTTAAATATATTATAAGAGTGGGTTGTTAGAAGGCAGATGGAATATGATATTGATAAGTGTAGCGTAGTACATGTAGGTAGGAAAAACCTGGTAATAGATACACAATATGCAATATATCGCTGAAAAGATCAGAAGGAGATAAAGATCTGGGAGTGAGGGTGAGCTCAGACCTTCTTCCTAGGAAACAATGTATTAAGGGTAGAAATAAAGTTAATAGGGTGTTATGATTCATTACCAGGAGTGTTAAAAGTAAAAGTGCTAAGGTTATTCTAAAGCTTTATTTGGCTCTAGTCAGACCTCACCTAGACTATGCTGTTCACTTTTGGTCTCCGTATTACAGGATGGACGTAGCCTTGTTAGAATCAGTGCAGAGAAGGATGACCATAATGATTCTTGGGATGCATAACTTTAGTTATGAGAAGAGATTGAAACTATTAAATTTACACTCACTCGAGAGACGTAGAGTAATGGGCGATCTGATAGAAGTATTTAAGTAGATAAGGGGAAACAATAAAGGCGATGTAGGAAAAGTTCTTACGGCTAGTAATCACGGTAGTACAAGAAGTAACGGAATCAAGCTGGAAAAGCGTAGATTTAAAATAGAAATAGGGAAAAAGTGGTTCACAAATAGGGTGGTAAATTATTTGAATGGACTCAATAAACAGGTAGTCAGTGCGGAGTCATTAGAGAGCTTTAAAAGGAGGCTATATCATTTCATGGATGGAGATGAAAAGGGGATGTAGGTACTGCTAAGTAACAGGAACTATCTCGTGTAGTACTCGCGGCGTCTTGTAACTTCCTTATTTTTTTATGCTCTTATATTCTTGTGTTCTTTGCATCTTCATACTTTTTCTTTTCTTTTTCTTTTTTCTTTTTAACCTCTACTTCACTTTTACTTTTATATTATTGTGTTGTTGTCTGTCCTCATTCTTATCCCTGTCCCATATTAGACCGGGAGCCCAGAGTATTTATTCATGTGAACGGCGGCAAAAGGTTTGACATCATGAATATCAAGATCGACCCTCAGACATTAAAGATCAGCATTGCTGCCGGAGCTTTAACCCTTAAATACCCCAAATAGAAGGGTTAAAAATGACATTTATTCATGTGAAAGCGGCAAGGCTGGAAATGGTCTCAATTTTTTCCTAAGAGTCCCCTGTACACTAAATGCACAACGACAGTAGTTTTGTTTGGGGCCTTGCCCCCGACAGCAGGCCCGAACCCTGGGTCAAAAATGACATTTATTTATGCGAAAGCGCCAAAGCTGGCAATGGTCTCAAATTGTTCCCAAGAGTCCCCTGTACACTAAATGCACAACGACAGTAATTTTGGGTGGAACTTTGCCCCCGAAAGCAACCACACCCCCCATCCCCTGGTAAAATGTGACATTTATTTATGCCAAAAGCGCCAAGGCTGACAATGGTCTCAAATTGTTCCCAAGAGTCCCCTGTACACTAAATGCACAACGACAGTGATCATTTTACCACTAAGAGTACAATATACCTCTACCTAACCCTATTCAATTTTAGCAAATATTAAGTAGATTTTTTCTTCAATTTGTCAAATTTTACAGAGAACCCTGTGGCAACACAATTCCTAATGACAACATGGTCTTCTGATTTGTTGTGTTAGCCCCAAACAAAGATGAGTTTGGTAAGAAATGAGTTTCTGTTAATACATCCATTTATAAACTTCGTTCAATGAGTTATGTTTACATTTAAAATGTTTACTATTTACTGGCTTACGTGGCTAATTGATTATTAGTTTGGTTAGTTTTATTCCTTCAGTTCTTCTCCATTCACATAATCACAAATGCATAGTGGTTATTCCTCCCTGGTGACAGCAGTAATATTTTGTTTGGTATGATTTCAGAAAATTGGTGTGTATTTTTTTTGTGATGTCTGCAGGACATGAAATATGTGTGTATGACTTGATGTATGCTATTTATAGTATAAGATAACATCACCTGACTTTCTCTGAGAGGTAAGGAGATAAATTGACTCATGACCCGAGAGGTTCGCATGGTGGGTCATGCCCTGCCTTTCTTGAGTATGATAAGGCAGGCCTTATCAGGCGTCGCTTGTCTTGTGGAGAATAAAAGGAGGGACAGAGAGCAGAAGGAAATCTTGTGCTTAAAGCTGGCGAGGTGTGAGGTGTGTGCCTGGCAAGACGCAGGCAGTCAAGGTATTTGAGGTAAGTTCTTTCTTGCTATTCGTCTATGTACGTGTATTCGGCCTGTTAATTGTGTTCAATATTCACACAATATAGTGTGCAATATTAATTAATATTTAACTTCTTACTTAATTTCTTTTAACTCTCGCTTATCACAGGAACTATTCAATGTGGCATCTGGGAAAACAGCAATGGTGGAAACAAAGGATTATCTGCTGGGCACACTGAAACGGGGAGCAGATCTTCGATCTAAATTTGAATTGGAGTGTGAAGCTGACAATTCAAGATTCCTGAATAGCATGGCACGCACAAAGGTGTTAAACTTTGCTGCCTAAAACATCAAGGCACGAACATCTAGTATACAACAAGTTAAGGAAGCAGAAGGAGTCAGAGACGTGTTTGGAAGAATTCTTGCCTTGGAAAGTAAAACAAGCAACACATTCGACCATCAGCACATTTTGACTTTCCTTATCACTGATGTACCTCTCTCTCTTGCCCACAGTGATGGAACTCCCTATAAGACGAACAAGGCAGCTCTCACTAAACTGCTTGAAGGAAGGCAGGATGTAGTTCTGACCGATGACACTCTACCTCCAATCAGCGCTAGCGTGGTTGATGATGGGTGCATCCTAGATGAAACCCTCCTTCGCCACAGCAAGTCAACCTATGGAACTATGGCCAAGGATTAGCTCGTCAAAGTATGTTCCATGCCAGGGGAAGAAATTCACCTTGTGATTGGTAAGTATGTTTCCCCTTCAATTAAAGATCCCGAGAGGAAGCTTCGGGGTGAGGCTAATCACCCTACATTCATCATCAGTGGACCAGATCAAGCACAACGACACAGTGGAACATATCTCCTTAAGAATTGTGCTTTTAAGGAGGAGTTTGCCCACTTTATTATACAGGAATGGAAGAACCTACACTATGGACCAATTTGAGGAAGAAAAGTGCTATATGTGTCGCACGGTGGCAAGTGTATAAGGTTCATGAACATAGAGACAGTGGGTGGTAGCCAAATTCAATTTGATGAACCAAGTCACCTCCAGGCTCAGCATAAAGAAGCTGATACCCTCACAGCTTTCCATGCTGGGAACATTTCTAGGGGGCCCATTTTGGTAAGGTCCACTGACACCGATGTGCTGATCATTCTTATTGGTCTTATCGTCCGATCTGATGGCATGTTATTGATAATGGACTATGGCTCAGGAAACCATCGCCGTTACATCAATGTTTCAGATATTTCTGATCGGCTTGAAGAAAAAGACTCCGGCCTGACTGATGCTCTAATAAGATTTCATGCCCTGACGGGATGTGATTTCACATCAGCTTTTAACAGATTGGGCAAAGTAAAGCCCTATCAGCGATTGGAAGCAAGCACTGAAGAAATGCATGTAAAAGCTATGTGCTCCCTGACATCAGAAGTAGATGTGACTGCTGTAACTTCTTTTGTGTGTGCTCTGTATGGTTTTGACACTACAGACGTCAATGAAGTTAGGTACAAGGCATTCATGCGCGTAACCGGTGGTAAGCAGACAGAACCACTGGCCAGGATAAAGAGGATTAACTGTGCATCTCTTCCTCCATGTTCCAAAACGCTTGCCAATCACATTAAGAGGGCAAACTTTGTGGCAAAAATGTGGAAAAGGGCTGATCAAGTTGATCCTACAGATGGGGAGAGTCCACTGAACTATGGTTGGATGAACGCTGATGATGGTTTCCAGCCAGATTGGTTCACTAGAAGTCCTGTCCCTGACTCTTTAACCAGTGCACGTAATGAAGAGGATGGATGAGCCCCAAACGGCGTCCGTAGAGGACGAAGACTCAGACAGTGTAGGGAGTGAGGAGAGTGATGACAATGAGGAAGACAGTAACGTGTGATCCATTCTCACTTCCTACCAGTGTATCATCGGAACTGCATGTAACATGAAATTAAAGGAAAACTAAACTATTTGCCAATTTCATATTTATGAGAAGTGTGCTTTTTATTCTTGTGCTAGGTCAATGTAAAATCAAACAATTACATACTATTGTTTTACATAAAATTTGTTCAATACATTTTAATTTATTTTAACCTGAAATCAACAAAGACATCCGTCTATAGAAAAAAAACAATTATTTGTTTTATCTCATCACTGTTATTGTAAACACTGTTGTTTGGACATGCACTATAAAGTATTGCATTTTGTGAATGTCATGGGGGGTCAATCATCAATATTTAACGATAAAGGTACTTATAAACTTGATTTTAATGTTGTTTTTATAAAGATATTAATATCGTTATCCTTCTGGAGAGCATAAATGGAGTGATACTATATTTTTCCGTATTTGTGGTTTGAATATATATATATATAATATATATATATATATATATATTATAATATATATATATATATATATATTATATGTATATGTATATGATATATTATATATATATCTATATATATCTATATCTATATATATATATATATATATATATATATATAATATTCACTATTAGTTTGGTTCTTCCCATCGGGTTGTATCTGTAAGAGACAATCCGGCGTGGAGGAGGCCAAAGGGGCGCCCACAAGGCTCGTGGCTGGGGCAAGTTGATGTTTCTTGTCGAGAGCTGCTTGGTATGGGAAAGGAGCCTGCATGGGGACTCGCGTGTGGTGACCCCCGGGAGTGGCGTCGTAGGGTGGGCGAGGCGACGCGCCCCCCGGCGTACGCCCCCAATGATTGATATCAGTTTGGTGCGGGGGGAGGGTTGTTGTCAGGGGCAAAGCCAAATCCCAAATTTATGTCGTTGTGCATTTAGTGAATAGGGGACTCTTGGGAACAATTTGAGACCATTGCCAGCCTTGACGTTTTTCGTATAAATAAATGTCACTTTTTACACGGGGATGGGGGGGGGTGTTGCTGTCGGGGGCAAAGCCCCTTCCTAAATTGCTGTCGTTGTGCATTTAGTGTACGGGGTGTCTTGGGACCAATTTGAGACTATTGCCTGCCTTGGCGTTTTTCGCATAAATAAATGTCACTTTTTACCAGGGGATGGGGGGGGGGGGTTCCTGTCGGGGGCAAAGCCCCACCCAAAAATACTGTCGTTGTGCATTTAGTGTACAGGGGAGTCTTGGGAACAATTTGAGACCATTTCCAGCCTTGCCACTTTCGCATGAATAAATGTCTTTTCTGACCCAGGGGTTGGGCTTGCTGTCGGGGGCAAAGCCCCACCCAAAATTGCTGTCGTTGTGCATTTAGTGTACAGGAGACTCTTAGGAACAATTTGAGACCATTTTCAGCCTTGCCGCTTTCGCATGAATAAATGTCTTTTCTGACCCAGGGGTTGGGCTTGCTGTCGGGGGCAAAGCCCCACCCAAAATTGTTGTCGTTGAGCATTTAGTGTACAGGAGACTCTTAGGAACAATTTGAGACCATTTCCAGCCTTGCCGCTTTCACATGAGTAAATGTAATTTTTATCCGTTCTATTTGGGGTATTTAAGGGTTAAAACCCCGACTGCGCCCCGATAACAATGCTGATCTTTAATGTCTGAGGGTCGATCTTGATATTCATGATGTCAAACCTTTTGCTGCCGTTCACATGAATAAATGCTCTGGGCTCCCGCTCTATATTACTATTCTTTCCTCTCTCCTCTTGCCTGTTCCGGTTCCGATTATGTGTTCATCTGCCTTCCATTCATTCGTCTAACTCGCATACAAAGCAACTCGAAATTTCATAGCTAATGATTGCATGGTGTTTCCTTTCACCTGCATGTGATGAGCTGCAGGTGACTTGCTTTGGTAAGGTGGCGATGGTGGCTTGGTGGTAGTCGGTTATTGGTCAATATTACTATTTTTTTTGGTCATGTCCTTAACGCCTGAAGGCAGTGACATCCAGGGCTCGGATGGTAGGCCCTGGAGGTTCACTTGAGGGCTGTGATGGTTGGCCCTCGGCCGTGGTGGCGCAGGCACGATTTTTATAGTGACGCCTGTGATTAGAGGGTCATACCCCCCCCCCCCCTGTGTCCTCCGATGCACTCGTAATTGAAGGTAGAGTTATGTGCAGCATGTGGGTGTTCTTAGGCCACTCGACGGTGCATAAATATTTCAAGTGGAATAATGGGTCTCACTCGGGATCGAGCTTGGGTCTTCGAGAACGCCGCTCGGTGACGCTAACCACTTTGTTACCGCCTCCCCTCTCCTCTAATTAACTGGCCAAGTCTTATTTTTCCATCGTAATATGTAAATAACAGATGGAGTTTTTACATGGCTCTCCGAAGAAACAGAGACCCAGCTTTCTGCCTGCCGTGCCTGTGATATCCGACCCCCAACGCTACCCCGCCACGCTCTCGGCTATGGTTGTGCTGTGATAACCCCACCACCGCCTTGGTAAACCCTGTGTACATCTGGTTGTACCCTTGCCACGTCCTGTGACCTGTGATTTTTGTTAGTACTGCAGAGACCTCTCGTTGCCTCCTTAATTAATTAAGGTGTGTTCTACCAGTACACGCTTTGCCTGCTGGCCGCCGCGGCTGCTTCGCCCTGCACATACCGCTGTTCTGCCCATATCGTCCCTTGCTGTGTTCATCGCTACTTCTGGAGTGACTTGCAGTGGTTTTCATCGCCTCTTTGCTGTGTATGTTGGTTGTATATTCACCTGCATTTCTACTGAAACACTACCCTGTGGCTTATATCTTTGTGAAGCACGTGGTGTCTCCTATTACAAGCCAGTCATTTTCACTGTCTCGTCAGTGTTGGCCTGCTTCTGTAATTTTTCCTGCCTATAGGGATTTTTTACAATGTGTTTTACAATGCAATGTCCTGGCTATACGATTTTGCCCGACAGTTTGATATATGTACAAAGTTATTTGTATTTACTCACGCTACTGTGACTGTTTTCTTGCCCTTCCTTGTTTTTGGTTGTGACCTGCGTGTCATTGTGCGGTAACACCAAGTGGCCAAGACATGTAATTGTAATTATTACTGGTAATATATATTCTCCCTGGCGTCGTCCAGAGATTGACTGTTAGACGAGTCAGTGTGTGGCTGTGTGCCAAGTTACGGTTCGGTGCACACACTCCGTCCGGCGCATACGACAATAGCTGTCTTGGATATCTCGCTACTCTGTTTCTTGGTCAATAAAATTATCAATCATTAATCATTTGGGGTATGCGCCAGTGGGAGCGTCGCTTCGCACACCCTACGACGCCACTCCCAAGGGTCACCACGCGCGAGTACCTATGTAGCCTCCCTTTCCATACCAAGCAACTCTCGACAGAAAACATCAACTTGCCCCAGGCATGAGCCTTCTTGGCACCCCCTTTGCATTCCTCGACGCCGGATTGTCTCTTACAGATACAACCTGGTGGGAAGGATCGCTTTCAGGGTAGCGTGTCACATGCCCATATAGCTGAAGTTGGAGCTGACTATGCAAGTAATAGGCCTCGAGTTAGTCTCACGGTGCATTTGCTGATTTGACACGATATCATACCAGCGATACCCTATGATTGTGCGAAGACATTTATTACCAATTCATCGATTTGACTCTTGAAGTCGCTATTTAGTGTCCATGTCTCACATCCATAGAGTAAGACAGGGATCACAAGCGACTTGAAGATCCGGATCATTGTCCTTCTGCACAGGTATCGACAACACCAAATACTCGTGCTGAGCGATTCCATTACACCGTGGGCTATGCCAATCCGACGTAAAACTATAACTATATTCTGCCTTTCGACCGCTCGAGGCTACACGCAACAAAAACTGGGTAAATATGTAAAATATATATACATCTCTCTCTCTCTCTCTCTCTCTCTCTCTTCTCTCTCTCTCTCTCTCTCTCTCTCTCTCTCTCTCTCTCTCTCTCTCTCTCTCTCTATATATATATATATATATATATATATATATATATATATATATATATATTTATCTATATATACGTATTTAATATATATATATATATATTATATATAATATATATATATATATATATAATATATATATATATATATATATATATATATATATATATATACATTCTTTTATTATATACATATATATATATTTACTAGCAGAAAGGGTGCCCTCCGGGCACCTTTCTCCTGGCTCCTGCGGAGGGCTGTGGGCCTGCGGCCCACCGTGGTCAGACACGCCCCTCATAACATCTTCCATCCCCCTAGGTCGATCACGGTCAACAATTTTGGACTACAGTGTCAAGTCTGTATCTCGCACGGTTTAACAGCTACAGCCATTTTTAGGTTGTTTTTGCTGGCCACGCCCACCAGGGTCGGCCACGCCCATCGAAACATAGCCTATGTTCTCCGCTGGGTCATGAGGAATAGAGTAGGTGGTCAAAATGGCTAAGAAAGTTAAACTGTTTCAAACTGGTGCCGTGAAGGGTGGAACCTCTGATAGCTCTCCCGAAAACAGTCTCTCCTATATAGTGAGCAATGCTCCCCCGTCACTGTGCCAGTTTGCAGTAGTAGTTTTAAATTTCTTAGCCATTTTGACCACCTACTCTTTTCCTTATTGGTACGTGCTACATACCACAGGAAGCGAAAAAGTATAAGGATTTTGAAACAGTTCTTGAAAATTGAATGTGACCAAAACTTATGGAGTTAGAGCGAGTTGAAGCAAAATAAGCAAGAAATAATGTTTATACACTCTTTTACTTTCCTTCAATTATCTTAATATTAGTGTAGTCTTACTGTAATTTTTTTATGCTCATGATATGCAGCAATGTATTATGAACACGATGGTAGGCGCAGCTTTCATAAATATTATCTGGTAGCTTGGTTATATCGGGTAGGAGTACAACATTTCAATGCACTGAAAACCTAAAAGTCCGCCTACTCTTGTGATAGTCAGTCATGACTTTATTTTTTACCCTATTGAGTTATGAACGGCGTGTTGTTGTTGAACAATCACTGCCTGATTTACTGATGCAAACAAAATAGGCCTATCTTGTGTAAGAGATGAGTAACGCCAAGAAATATGAATATTTTTCTGAGGCAACGCAAGGGTTTTGGGTTGCGGCGAGGCAAGTACCACCACCATCGCCACCCAGCCCGGGTCTATCAGCCAATCAGCGACGTCCTTACAAACTCGGCTAGGCAGTTCCCAGCTCCCAGCCCAGGAATCCAGCTTAAGTGAATAGACTATAGTAATGGAGCATTACATTATCTTATAACAACACAATTGGTATTAATGGACATGTTATTACTAAATAAGCAGTACATGAGAACAGCAGCGCTGTAATAAACAATACTATAAAAGGCTACATGGCATCGTGTCAAGGAGGGTAGGACGGAACACGTGACTCAGCTGATCGGCGTGAGGCCTCGCAGCCTAGTCCTTCCTTCCTCCCCCGCCCCGACGCTTTGCCACTTAGCCTTGTACAGTATTGTTTATTATAGCCGTGCTGTTCCCATATACTGCTTATTTAGTAATAACATGTCCATTAATACCAATGTGTTGTTATAAGATAATGTAATGCTCCATTACTAGTAAACATTATGATTAAATCATACAAAATGTCACCGAGCGGCAGCCGCCTGCCATGGTGAAATTACTGGCCGCGCTAATTTTTCTAACTTCATCTCACGTCTAAAGGAAGCTTCAAAAAGCATATGGTTATAGAATATTTTGTGCTTAGAATTAAATGTTCTTTCACCTGTATCAATATTTGCAGAAACTCGTGTTACACCCTGTATATTCTATTGTTTACAAATGATGGCTGACGGGTGGAATAAACCCGGTTATAAATAGCTTGTGGTGGAATTAATTTGCTTACAAATAGATGACAATTGGTTTACAAATCCGCTTACATAAAATGGTGGTTCAGCGTTGAGATGCTAACAACGCGACTCTCCTCTATATTCTCCAGCGGTTCCATCGAGACAAAACCACGCTTTGTCCTCTGGCGTGGCCGATCAAATCCTTGGCAGCTTGGAGAGTTTCACGTTTGAAGGTTTCACAGTTTTACAGGGTCCTCGAGGGCACCAATCACATTAAACTGATTCGAGACTGCCACTGCATACTCATGGGCACATGTCAAGTCCTTCAGCTTCTCAAAATGAAAAAGTATGGATACCTCATGAGATTCATCTGGACTTGACATGAAGCTTAATTAAGTGTACCAACAAAAAATATGTGCTAGTCAACAAGTCAAGCTATCATGGTCTCTCTAAAAGCTAGAAAATGCACATCAATGCGACGGTACATAAAATAAAATATATTAGCTTGTCAATAAATTCCATTAATACTCATGAATTGTTGTAGTCTGTTTCACGGACCGTGAGTAAAATACTTGCTTCCTATGCCCCCGCTGACATGGTAACATTAAGCGGACTATAGTATATCTAGATTGGCCAGCGGTTGCATGTATACTGTCATCCTGCTCATCCAAGAAAGTGCTATGCTAGTACTGTCCTAACACTACATGTTCACAATTTTTTCACTGTAGTTAACTTAATTAACTTAATAGTCACTATTTTGCTTCTTTACTGGACAATATAATAATAGTGAATTGTGACTGTATACAAAATATAATAAAATCTTAATAAATACACGACAAAGAAAACGAGTTGAACTCAAAGTCGGGGCTACAAATAAAATGTTTGTACCTCTTACTTTTATGTACCGAGTTTTTATCAGAATTATCAATCAACTGTAAACATAAATTGTGCCATGTGATAGAAAAACTTAGTTTGAACATGATGGTAGGTAGCATCAGAGTTTCGATAAATGGAAAATGAAGTGAGATAACACCATTATATACCAATATATAAGCCACTAGAAAAAAGGTGGTACAAACAATGATACCCTTTTCTATAGTATTTTGAAGGTAACACGGCTGAGGGTTCAATCCAAAATAACTACATGATCAATGACACTTTAGGAGGGGATTGCCGGCGAAACATATCTTACAGATAGGAGTTGCCTACTTCCCAACCCAGACGATATTTCAGGTGGTAGTTTTACTAAAAGAAGTCGAATGGTTTTAAGGTTTGTTATTATATTATTACCAAGAACGAGGAATGAAATATACAGCTATAATTATAAAATATGTACAACGTAAGGATGAGCGACTAGAACAGGCTCAAACGGCCAAGGAACTAGTCTTTTGAAGGGCCTATACAGTTCAGTGACAAACACGGTTTAACCACACGAGCTACTCGGAAAGAGTTGTGTGTTAATGCAGCTTCGTCCTCTGGCTTCTGCCTTCTTTCAGGCCATTCGGCGTCTCGTATAGAGAAGTCGATCTTTGTTGAACAGTTGATTACACATTCTTGTATGTGCAATGCTTATGCACTGTGATAAGTGGCAATCAGCTATGTTGTCTCTCCTCTTGAGAAGAGGCAATCACCTGTGGCAATCAACTGTGTAGTGATTATACAAGCATACTGTTAAGTATTGATGATAGTTTGGCTTTTCAATTATTTAGCCTCGAACGCTACTTAGTATTTCGAAGTTTGTTCATAGCCCTAGGCAATATACGAGGTATTGTTAATACTTCAAGACTATTGTACAGTAGTCCAGAGCTAGAGTACACCTCAGCAACACTCTGCCTGTCTCCATCCCCTACACCCGCAATGCTACAAACTGGCGACGAGGATTCCTGCCCACGACTACTGCGGTTGCTGTTCTGTGGGAATATCTTCCCATTAGCTACGTCTAGCTGATGTGTATGGGTATGGATGGACGTGTGGACTCTCTCCTGGGCATGGTGGTGAGACGCTGTTCCTGCCACTGACTGACTTCAGCGTTGGTGAACTTTGAACCCAAGGACGTTGAGGACCTACAGTTCGCAATGGACCTCGCTTTTCCTTCCTTCAACCCCGAGCCATCTGCTACAGCTGCTATAAGGTGGGACTGCTGGTTGAAGAGATTTGATAATTTTGTGACTGCCCAAGCCATTACTGAGGATGCAAGACGACGGGCTTTGCTGCTTCATTGCGGAGGAGAGGAAGTGTTCGAGGTGGCGGAGACGCTTAATACAGGGGACACGTATGTTCGGTTGAAAACTGCATTTGTTAAGGCATTTATAAGGGTAGAAACGTATATATGTATGTATGTATGGGTGTGGTACTCAGTGTGGCCAGCTTCACCTAGTTACTGCAACTCAGCAAGATAGAGGGCGGCAAGGTTATATAGAGATGTCACGTACCATTATTATGCATCTCTTATAAATAAATGGTAACCTAATATATATTTATATGGAGTAGTTATATTATCAGTTTATTCTATGGTAGAAACATTACTTGCTCATTACTATATGTTTAATACTGGAGCAGAGGTATATGTAGAAAAATAAACATGGTAGTTGTCAACTGCTTGGCAGGGGGCAACGATAGAGAGACGAGGACTGCCTTAGCTAGGGTAGAGACGGAGGTTTACAGGTACTCCTGTATATTTCGTCAAAGTGTATATATTGTAGATTAACACAATAATACTACCTCAATTACCCTGGCGTCTCTCTACATCCTCACGAAACCACTGATTAACATTCCAACGTAAACTGATTAAAAGAAACGTGAATTACTGGACATTGACTCATCATCCACATTCCAAGGCGAGTTTACCTGTGTGAATAATTACTCGCGTAAAGGTATATTCAGAACAATTGGTGGCGGCGTGTGGCACGAATACTATTATCAGTGCTGAACAATTACAATTACGTTGAAACTGTGTGTTGGAATTCGTGGTTGTGAGGGAGACATTTTGAACCAAGCAGCAGCTTGGCGAATGAACGATACATTAAGGAAGAGAGGGAGGAGAGAGACGGTGGTTGAAGGTCGAGACAAGCTGACTCAGCGAGTACAAGGCCTCGGTACAAGCCTCCACTATCACCTAACTCACGGGTGACTCATCTCAACATTTCCAATCATCCTCCGTCGACGCCGTTTCCGTTGAAGAAGCAATGGTGTAATGGACGGACGTTAAAGAGTGCTTATTTGAGAACTATATCCTGCGACTAATGACCCTAGGGGAATTAAAAAATACTCATTTCACTCATCTACAATTACTCATCATATCAACGACAGAAGGACTGGTCAGGACAAGATTCCCATCGTTTGTCATGTGACGAGGGGGGACTATCCATCATCGCGAGAACAACGAGGGACATACCATGGACGATACGTACATCCTGGTTCTACAGCTACAAGCATTAATTAAGTTAAGCAGCTACAAGCATTTAGCTAAGCACTACAATTACACTTAATTATTTAATTACACAACCATGAGGAATTATTTTAGTTTCATCTCATTGATAAATTCTTATCAGTGAATAATAGTCTGCCCTTAAAGCGTTTTCTTTCTGTGCAAGGAGAATTTCTTCGTAGGAAAGAGAAAACGGTACTTTTTAGCGGGGACACCCGTAACTTATTATTTCTCTAACAAATTTTCTTTTTACCATTTATGGAGGTGTTTTACGTATGAAATTAATATATTATAGCTACGTTATTGTCTCATTTAATGCCAAAAGGTAAGGAAGAGTTAGAAGGGCTTACTAATGTGTTTTTATCTCAAGTAAAGGGGAATCTTGCTGCATCGGCGGAAGAGAAAAAAAAAACGTAGATGATTTAACCCCAGACTTAAATAAACTTACACTGAGGAGTGGTAAGCAGTATTCCACTATGCCTGATACTACTACTACTACTACTACTACTACTGCTACTGCTGCTACTACTACTGCTACTGGTACTACTACTACCACTAGCTTTACTCCTCTAACAGCTGCAACAACTCATACAATGACGACTCAATCACAGGCTGTGCCAGCCTACCCTGGGGCTGTATTTCCTACTTCATTTAAGGTGTTACCCACAGAAGCATCCGTGCGACCATTAAGTGGAGATGAGGAAGACTACAGTGCATATCAATTTCTCACTCTGTGTGTGGACGTAATGAGTAACTCAGATGTATACAGGCCAGCAGATAAAATTGCTAGCATTCGATCTAGACTACAACCTGGATCGAGAGCTCAACAATTAATGCAGAGCAAATCACTTACTGCCCGGTAGATTGGGCAAGATTACGACAAATTCGGGGCGGATTTCCTGAGAGTTTTCAGTGGTGGAGCAGCAACCACCGTAGTGAAACATTTAAGTCATGTGACTGACTCTATAATAACAAATTTGTTGTCGCAAAGTGAATGGGATGGGTCTATCGCGGCCAATACGTTAAAACAGAGGGGTGCGTCAAAATCTAACGGGGGCCCACTTTAGTGTAATGGAACAGATATTAGTATGGATAATATGTCCAAATTTCTTGAACTGTTGTTCTATATGCTACATGTCCAGGGGAAGGTCCGTCGTGCAGCTCTTTCTTTGCCCTTCCATCCTAAGGACCAGTTAATGGATTTCATAACAGCCTTAGACGGCAAGCTTATGGAAACAGAACACTCTACGGCTTTCACAGCCGCAGTTGTTGGAGTAAATACTCCTATTCCACCAACAGAAAATATCACCTCCCAGCCTTCTCATACAGTGGCAGCTGCGAGAGAGGCAATCATTTGTTCCTACTGCAACAAGGTGGGACATACGGTAAAGAAATGCCTCCGCAAGCGCGCAGAAATGCGGAAGGCATCGCCAGTGGGTGATAATCAAACAACAAACGCCACCCACGGCTCCGAGGGGAGTCCCTCAACCAGGATTAAATCTTCCTTTTCCTTCCGGGGGAGGGGACAGCAGCAAAAGCACAGAATAAGTAGGGAATCCTACTAATGTGCGATTCACGGTACGGGTAATCACAGTACCGACCGATGCTACCAGATAAAAGAAGCTCGCGCAAACAATGAGCAAAGGTGGGCTGCTGGGAGAGGTAAGTCGTCGGGGGAAGACATGTGAGCCTCGTCGCACCATCCAGGTTAACTCAACACAACCGCGAGAGAGATTTTCCTCGCGCAGGCACGGCGGATTTGTCGATATACCACAATATTGTGGCTGCCTGCCAATAAACAAACATCATGGCAATATCCAGAAGGTAAGCCATCAAAACCTTTCCCTGGCTGTGGACACTGGAGCTACTGTAAATGTACTCTCTGAAGAGTCGTATCAGGCTCTAAAGAGGAGTGCACGTGGTGGCCGGTGGCCGTTACGCCAGAGTGATTTGAATGTGAAGGGGGTCACAGGTTCATCTTTAAAAATAAAGGGAGCAGTGATCTTACCTATTTATCTGAACAAAGGGGTTCCTCCGGTTCGTATGGAGTTCTATGTAGCATCCAACTTTCAGCTCCCTGTAGACGGGCTGTTGGGTTTAGCTACGATGAAGTCTAATCGAATTGGGATAGATCCCAATTTAAATTTAATAACATTTAAAGGGAAGCAGTTAAAGGCGATGGATTCTCCTATGTCTCTGACTCCCCTTTATTAAAATCCCCTCACAAAGGAGAAGAGAGGCGATAAGCGGGGGCACCGATTGGTGTAGTTCCCTCAATTCATGTCTCTAACGCTCGCGGGAATCTTACAGCGGGCTGGAAACTCGTGAAGGCCACGATTTTCGGTGACCATGAAATCCCGATGTATGGCGATGCGTGTTCCAGTGGCGGTTTCCCGATGCTCCTTTAGACAGTGAAGTATGTTCTCGATGGCCCAGTAAAGTAAAACATTGGGCCCTAGAGGGGGACACTTAGCACTGTCAGCGCAGGACATGTCACATTTAGCATTGGTGTTAACACCACAGGGGACCAGTGCGAGTTAAACATGGAGGTTTCCTTGGGGAAGGGTTGGTGTATGATCGAAAGGTGGGACCTGAAACCCTTGGAATTACTATGCTTGTGTTGCTAGGTGCAGAAGTCCGCCGTTGATATCGAGCAGGGTCTGGTACCAACCCTCACTTCGCTTGTCAACATCGTGGACTACCCGTAGTTAAAGCACTCGCTCTTGGAACTCTTGGGTCAGTAACGAGATGTCATAGCACTCCCCGGTGAAGCTCTTGGTGCTACCGATACAGTGGAGCATCACATTAAACTCAGTCCAATGACCAAACCTGTCTACATTCCTGCTTACAGGCTACCCCATATCCAACGGGCTGTGGTAGAAACACATGTAGAGGAAATGTTGGAGCAAGGAGTTATTCAACACTCGTGCTCACCCTGGAACAGTCCTTTGTTCCTTGTCTCGAAGAAGGAAGGAACTTTTCGCCCAGTTATTGACTTTCGGCGAGTGAATCAGGTCTCAGAAGATGATAGGCATCCGTTACCAGTCCTAAAAGATCTGCTCATGTCGTTAGGTCCGGGTAATACAATTTTCAATAGCTGGGACCTAGTGTCGGGGTACTG
This sequence comes from Chionoecetes opilio, assembly GCA_016584305.1. NCBI lineage: Eukaryota > Metazoa > Arthropoda > Malacostraca > Decapoda > Majidae > Chionoecetes > Chionoecetes opilio. The sequence goes on from JACEEZ010020928.1 coordinate 593,239, forward strand.
GCATGGTACCCATGGCAGATTCCTCCAGAGAAGTTACGGCGTTCAGTACGCCGGGAGGTCACTACGAATGGCTTCGGATGCCGTTTGGCTTGAAATTCGCGCCGCTTACTTTTCAGAGAATGATAAATACAAATTTTGCCGGTATGATAGGTAACTCCGTGTTCGCATACCTGGATGATATTATAATTGCTAGGAAAGACCATGAGTCTCACTTTAAAACTATAGAGTCAGTTTTGCAGCGACTGTTGTCAGCTGGTCTCAAAGCCAAGTTCACCAAATGTGAATTTTTGAAAGCTAAGATTAGCTTCTTGGGCCATACTGTCGACCGGGAGAGACTCCACACCATGGACGATAAAGTATAGGCCGTCAAAAACTTTCCTCAACTCCAGAGTGTTGAGAATGTTAGATCCTTTTTGGGACTAGCGGGCTCTTACCTCCCCTTTATCAAAGATTTCGCCAGAATGGCATCTCCCCTAAACCAGCTGTTAAGAAAAAATTGATCATTTCACTGGGATGCTCTTCAGGAGCAAAGTTTCGAAGAGTTAAAACTTGCACTTGTGAACGCTCCTGTCTTGGCATTCCCAAACTTTTCAGCTCCATTTGAGCTATGTACAGACGCTTCGGCAAAGGGACTTGGGGCAGTACTAATGCAAAAAGATGAAAGAGGGAAGAACCGTGTAATCGCGTATGCGAGCAGAGTTCTTATCCCGGCGGAAGTAAATTATTCCGTTAGACATCAAGAGACCTCGGAGTAATTTGGGCCCTCAAACAATTTAAAGAAGTTATTTTTGGCTATCCAATAAATGTCTATACCGACCATGCAGCCGTTACCGAGTTATTTAAGGGTAAGAATTTATCTGGTAGGCTTGCACGATGGTATCTGACGATCCAAGAGTGTAACCCAACCTTCAAATATTTGCCCGGACATGCAAATGTGGTAGCGGACGCGTTATCGCGAAACGTTCCGGTGGTGGGTGCGGTCACAGGGGAAAATCCCGTGCCGAATTTTTCACTCTATGAATTGGGCGTCGAACAACGTAAACATGAAATTAGGGGGAAGGTCATCTATGCCTTAGAGTCTGGCGATTAGACCTCGTTACCAGCATTATCAGTGAATTACTCACATTTTTTCCTGTCGATTGACAAGGTACTGTGCCGACATTGGCCACAGAAAAGAGACCCAGTGGAACAATATGTTATTATTGACGTTTTTGTTCCGACGGTACTCAAAATTGTGCACGATGTGCCCATGGCTGGACATCCGGGACGTAATCGTACCCTAGCAGCCGCGAAGCGTGTGTATTTTTGGCCCACGATGCGTGTGGACATTGAGGAATATGTTGCCAGGTGTGTATCTTGTGCCCAAAACAAAGGGACGACTCCAGGACCGGCTCCTATATTAGAATACCCGCCACCTGAGCAACCATGGGACGTAGGTTGCTATAGATCTTCTACAGTTACCCAAGAGTCAGACGGCTCACAAATCTTGGTGTGTGCAGATCACTTTCAAGGTTTGTAGTCCTTGCACCCAGTGAGAATAAAACGGCTGCGACTGTAGCCCATGCATTTAAATTTCTTTTCCCTTTTTTGCCTTATTCCACACCAAGAGTATTGCTCAGTGAAATGGCGCAGAGTTCCGTAATGCATTGCTTACGGAGATTTGTACATTGTACAAAATTAAGCAGACTTTCACGGTCGCATACCATCCAAACTCGAATGGGCAGGCGAAGCGAGTTAACAGGAAGATCCTTGACGCGCTGAGGGCCTGTTTTAAATAGTTGCACGACAATTGTGAAGATTGGTTTTCCTAAGTGTCGGCTTGCATTAATAGTTTAGTTTGCGAGTCCACGGGCAAGTCTCCCACTACCTACTTTATGGTGCGGATAAACAGATGCCATAGACCTTTGGCCAAGCCCCAATAATCTGTGTGTAACATAGATAACTATTGGATCAGCATTTGCATGTCTTTACTAATATTTCACACAAAGGTCAAAGGGAAAAACTACAAGTTCTCGTGCCGAGATGATGGCCCCAACAAAAATAAGCGTGCGGTTCCTTTACTTTAAGAGAAGGCGATACCGTAATGGTTTAGAGTCCGAGTAGGAATTCCAAGTTGGCGCCGAAATTCTTGGGCCCGCGCACTGTTGTTGGTGAGAAGCATGGCGATAAGTTTGAGGTATTGGATCCACTTCTTCAAACTGTCCAAATAATTCATAATGACAGGTTAAAGAAGACCAAAGCCCGACGGGACCCGGCTTTTGCTGAATGTGCACATGCTTACCTTCCTCCACGCACTTCCACTGACCCAATCACCACTAACGCCAAGCACGGCTATAATCTACGACCCCGAGTCTAACTATTTTTTTTTCACATCATGTGTCGAGCGAGAATAGGAGAAGGTTAGCGCTGGCGAACACTCACGTCCGCCAACACTGGCGTTCGCCAGGGTTGGCGGAAGCCAGTGTTTACAAGTAAGGATTTCCTGACGCTGGTGTTCGCCTGGCGCAGCATCGCCAGGCGATCGCTATCCCGGGCGGAAGGTTTATAGTACGGCCCTAAATGTTGCGTATGGAAAGCAGACGTTAAACCTTTTCGCCTTGGTGGTATCAGGCACAGGCCCGTGTCTTTTAGGCAGAGATTGGCTTCAATACATCAAGATGGACTGGACTGAAATAAAGTATCTACAGTCTGATGATTATATACGATTATTCCCAGAGTTGTTCAAGCCAGGTTTAGGAACGCTGAAGAATTATGAAGCAAAGCTGTTGATCGACCCTTCAGTGCAACCAAGCTTTTTCAAGCCGCGGCAAGTTCCATACTCTCTACGAGCGAAGGTAGAAAACGAACTTGATCACCTGAAGCAGGAAGATGTGATCAGACAAGTGGAATACTCTGACTGGGGAGCTCCAATCGTGCCGGTTCTGAAGCCGAACGGTGAGGTAAGGTTATGCGGTGATTACAAGCTAACTGTAAATCTAGCATCGAAGGTGAACAAGTATCCGTTACCAAATAATGAAGATTTGTATACCAGGTTATCTGGTGGAGTTTATTATTCTAAGTTAGATTTAAGTCATGCATATCAGCAAGTGTGCATAGACAAGCCTTCACATATATTAACCACTATCAACACAACGAAGGGGTTATTTGCTTATACCAGACTTTGCTACGGATTAGCCTCTGCTCCGGGCATTTTCCAGAAGCTTATGGAACAAGTAGTGCAAGGTATTCCTATGGTAACGGTATATTTGAACGACATTTTGGTTTCGGGACACTCTTATGAGGAAGCTCGCGCAAAGTTGTTACGTGTGCTTGGCAAGTTGCAGGATTCAGGACTTCGTCTCAGACTGGAGAAGTGTAGCTTCATGCAAAAGTCAGGCATCTACTTAGGTCACAAGCTGGATGCTATGGGTGTTCACCCTACCAAAGAGAAAGTTGCTGCCATCAGGTATGCCCCGATTCCAACGAATGTCTCGGAGTTACGTAGCTATCTCGACATTATCAACTACTACCACAGATTTCTTGGTAATTTAAGTACAGTACTGGCTCCTTTGAATGAACTACTACGGAAGGATGTAAGATGGATATGGGGAAAACAACAAGATAAGGCTTTCCAAGAATCTAAGGAATTGTTGCAGAAGTCCCCAGTGCTTGTGCATTATAACCCTAAACTTCCTTTATTCCTCAGCTGTGATGCATCACCTTATGGAGTAGGAGCGGTGCTGTCACACTGCACTTCAGACCAAGAGTGTGACAAACCGATAGCATTTGCATCAAGGACCCTCTCGGCAGCGGAGAAAAACTACGCACACATCGAACGAGAAGGTTTGGCAGTAATGTTTGGCCTACAGAAACTCCACAAATACCTGTATGACCGAGAGTTCATAATTTTTACGGATCACAAGCCCCTCTTAGGTTTGCTGAGTGAAAATAAATTAATATCGCCAATGTCGAGCACCCGGCTGCAACGCTGGGCACTTAAATGATCCAATTATCAATACCAACTGAAATACAAACCAGGTAGTAAGATTACCAATGCTGACTGTTTAAGTAGATTACCCTTGCATCAAGAGGCAGTAAGGGATGAAGTGCCAAAAGTAGTGCTCTTGATGACTATACTTGAGGATACTCTCGTGACAGCAAGCAAGATAGCTTTGTGGACAGCTAAGGATCCTGTTCTGGCGATAGTAAGGGAATTTACGTTGCAGGGGTAGCCTGATGACGTTAGTAGTGATTTTGAAGTATATCGTCGACGGAAAACTGAGCTCTCTGTTCATCAAGGAGTACAATGAGGACGTGGTCGATCTCCTTAGTTACCCCTCTGGCATTACTATACCATGTCCAGCGGTGCAGCTCTGGTCTTTGATACCAAGAACCTGCAATTCTCAACCTTCTGGACCTCACAAAATTCAGAAGTATTGTATATACGTATATATATACATATATATATATATATATATATATATATATATATATATATATATATATATATATATACGTATATACAATACTTCTGAATTTTGTGAGGTCCAGAAGGATGAGAATTGCAGGTTCTTGGTATCAAAGACCAGAGCTGCACCGCTGGACATGGTATAGTAATGCCAGAGGGGTAACTAAGGAGATCGACCACGTCCTCATTAGTACTCGTTGGTGGATCCTCCAGAACTGCAGGGTTTGCCGGAGTGCAATATATATAATGCACAATAATATGCCGTATATATATATATATATATATATATATACGTATATATATATATATATATATATATATATATATATATATATTATATATATATATATATATAAATATATATATATATATATATATATATATATATATATATATATATATATATATTATATATATATATATATATATATATATATATACATACATATATACTTATATATATATATATAAATATATATATATATATAATATATATATATATATATATACGTATATATATATATATATATATATATATATATATATATGTCAGTCAGTTATCACTCCTAACATATACATAACCTGCATAAATATTACTAGTGAATTACACCAAATTATCAAACAAGTGTCACACGTATTATAATTCCATACAGGATATGTGCATGAACTTAACATCAAAAGAATCAGTATATTTTTAGGAACATCTTAAACATATAATTATATTATATATATATATATATATATATATATATATATATATATATATATATATAATATATATATATATATATATATATATATATATATATATATTATATATATATATATAATTATACGTATATCTTTCCTCCTACCCCGCTGTGGGGAGTCACCTTGTCGTGGTGGCGGGGCTTGAAGCGTGGTCGACGGCGCCACCTCCTCTGGCGGCCTGCCTGCCATTGTTGGGTTCGGTGGCCGTCGGCTTCGTGGACCAAGCGCTCCCCCTTCGTCACTGGGAGGTGGAGCCTTCCGGTGATGTCGCCTTTATGCTTCCTCCCCCTTTCTCTCCTTTCTTAGGGCGATTCTAGGCCCGGTGAGACCCTTCTCTTCCGTCTCACGCTTCTTCTTCCTTTTATACTTCACGCTCCGCTCCCCACGTGTTTGCCGTGCGTGGCATCCTGTATATTCCCCGCGCGCCCCTCTATCTGGGAGTTGAGTCCACCGCGGGGCGGGTTGTAGTTCCCTTCGGTGGGCAACACGCTCCTTTGGTAGGGGGGTTGGGGTAAGACGGGAGGTCCAGTGTGGCCCCGCTGGATCAATCGGCTGGTCATGCGTTGGCTAGGGCCAAGCGGAGGTTGCCTGGTGGGCACCGCATCGGTCCCGCGGCTGCCACCACACACTAAGCAACCGAAGCGTATACTTTCCTGCTACCCCTGGAGCTGTTGGGTGAGGTCCTTCCCCAACAGACAGCTTCCCCTCGTTGGGCTCCGTGGTGGGTGGGGGCGTGGGGAAGTGAAGTAATTTTGTTTATGTATACAACTAAAGATTTACCCCGGCCTGCCTCTCTCCCTGACGTCCGCTTGTCCTCGACATCTCCCATTGGATCCTCTCACATTGCCACTCTGGCGCCTTTCCAGGCCCGACGTGGCACGAAGCGGGCAGCCGCCCCTTCCTCCTCAGCTCCCCGGTCTGGCGGTCCCCGCATCAAGGGACGCAGACAGGGATTGAGAGACGAGCCTGGCCCTCGGGGCACTTCTACGTTGGACACCTTGCTTCTGTCCAACGTGTCCCAGGCCTTGACCTACAGAGCAATACATGATATTTTCAAGGCTTATGGTGTGGTTCGCCGCATCCGACTTATTTATGATGACAATGGACGAACAAATAGGTGCTACATAAATTTTGCTGCAGCAGATGATGCTTCCTCTGCTTATGAGGAAGCCACAAAGATGGAAATTGGAGCGAGACATTACAGAGCCGAACTCATTCGCTCCGTAAATGTTGGAGACGGCCCTGATGACTACATCCCCAACACTTTTGAGAAAACTACAACATCTACTCCACCTGTCCGCCACAGCCCTACCCCTTCTTGGTACGTGGCTTATTATAAGGAATGTGGTGGCAACTTTTTCCTTGGCCGCGCAGGGTACTTAGAGAAAGGAAATTGGAATGATCCGGAAGGCAACCTGAAAAGGTATGGCAGGGGGGTTCTAATCCGAGCCAAAGACCTTACTCAGGCTCGGATGCTCTTCCACATGCCCATCACCGAAGACAGCATTTTCGATACCATCAAACCTCATCCAAAGTTCAATACCAGTAAAGGCGTAGTCTACAACTACGACCTCTTTGAGTTTTCGGAGGCAGAAATACTAAACATGTGCCCGGAAAAAGTTCAACAGGTCTATAAGGTCAGGGGAAGCAAAAACATGATCATATAAATTTCTATGGATCAAGTCTCCCCGATTCCATCAGGATCGGCCCCCAGTCTCTAAAAATAAAAGCCTTTATCGACCGCCCTATGCAGTGCTATGAGTGCTACAGCTTTGGGCACGGCAAAAAATTTGTAAATCCCCTCCTCGCTGTGGTCGATGCTCGGCGTTGGGTGCCCATGCCACAGCTGACTGTACGTCAACTCCCTACTGCTTCCACTGCCGTGTTGATCACCCACCGAGTTCCCGACAGTGTGGGACTTATAAATTAGAAGAAGACATCCTTTATTTGGCCAACTCCCAATTTATCAGTCTTGGGAGCGCCAGAAGAGAACTTTCCCACAGACAAGCAGGCGGGGGAGGAAGCAGGACCTACGCATCCGCGATGGCTGCTGCTTCTTCTAAGACGCCTAATCAGCCTCCTGCAGTTCCACCACCACATTCTCTTAAACCTAACCCATCCATCCCAATGAAGAATAAGTTCTCGCTACTGCCGTGTGATTCTGTGGAGTCTGCTGACTCCTCTCATAATGAGCCTCCAACCACCTCTAGTGTAGTGCATGCCGCTCGCGGGAAATATGACAATAGTGACTCCTCCTCTAAGAGGCTCCCAGAATCCCATCCTAATAAGGAGTCTCAGAAGCGAACTCGCAGTTCCACTGAGTCCTTAGAGTCAGTGGGCGTCCCTCCGGCTAAAATATCAATTGCTGAGCAGAAGGTGATGGACGTGCGTACAGATACACCTACTGATAGGTGTGGGAGTACTGACGTGACTCCTAATATCACTGCCCCTGTTACCACCCCTGAAGCGGCTAGCGACACAGCTCTACATCACGCTGATGGCGAAGGTGTCATACAACTTATGGACACACAAGCAGTTGATAGCCATGCTGATAAGCAATCTTCAAGACCCTCGTCGGGAGCTATCAGTAAACTTAGAAGTGGTAAATCATCCGTCAGTAAATCGGCATCTTTGGTGGGACATACGGTATCTACTACTGCCGCGGGTCCTCGTATGAGAACCCCGATTTCACCGCCGGATGTACGCAAGCGCCAACCGACATCTGGGAATGTACAGAAATGTAGTTTACCATCTTCTACAACACAGAAAAAAGATGCTGGGCTTTCAAATGGCGCAGCGTCTACAAGCCGTAAGGCTTCTGCATCATCTTCACGCACGAAATAACATCTTCAATCCTCCAATGGAATATTCGTGGATTACGTGCAAATTGGGAGGAACTAGTCCTTCTCATCAACGAGTTGGACCCAGAAATTATCTGTTTACAAGAAACAATGATAGGGCAGGGAAGGTTTCTCTGCCCGACAGGTTTTATACCTGTCCACACACCACCTCCAGCAGGTGGTGGCTTTAGTGGTGGTTGTGGCCTTTACCATCGTCGGGATGTCCCCTTAACTGTCATCCCGCTGCAATCACCCTTGCAGGCTGTAGCAGGTCGTATCCATCTGCACAAGACCTACACTGTCTGCTCAATATATCTACCTCCCAAATGACGACATACCTTCCAAGATCTTGAGGATCTTATCCGCCAGCTTCCCCGTCCATTTTTCTGCTTGGAGACATGAATGGGCGGCATTTTCTGTGGGAGATTCCACCAGAAATCGTTCGCGGTGATTCTCTCGTAACTCTTATAGATGGCAACAACTTAAATATATTAAACACGGGAGAACCAACACATTTCCATTCTCAGACGGGAACATTGACTGCTATTGACCTATCACTCTGCAGTCCACAGGTCGCCCTCGACTTCTCATGGGAGGTGGCCGATTCTCTCGGGGAAGTGACATTATCCCATACTACTTAAAGCAGTGTCCTCGCCCCCTTCCGATGTCTCCCAAAATGGTGCCTCTCTCGTGCAGACTGGGAGGGCTTCAAAAGGCTTGTGTTTTGAACATCATTATAGATGACTTTCCAACAATAGATGAGGCCGTAGATTACTTTGTGTCTCGAATCCATTTGCAGCCTCGTGAGCATCCCCCGCACATCTGGATCTTTCTTCCGCCGACCTGTTCCGTGGTGGACTCAGGACTGTACGGCAGCGAGGAGGCACTCCCGCCGTGCTGAGACGCAATACATTTCGCGGCCAACTTCAGTAGACCTAAAAATATCTTTTCACAGGTTAAGAGCTAGATACCGACGGGTTATGAAAGAGTCTCGTCACTCCTCTTGGAGGGCTTATATAAGTACGATCTGTGCATCTACCCCGGTGTCCAAGGTTTGGCAAAGAGTGAGGAAAATGAAGGGGAAGTTTATCCCATCCTCCCCTCCAGTTCTATCGATTAATGGAGACCCTGTGGCAGATCCCTTGACTGTAGCAGAGGAATTTGTTTTCCATTTTGTGTCAGTGGCGCAGACAGACCTTGTGTCTCCAAGTGCTAGAGACAGACTGCGACAAGAACAGAGAGGCATAGATTTTTCATCCAGAGGCGGGGAATCTTACAATGTTCTTTTTACACCTCGTGAGCTATGTCAAGCCATGAAGGTTTGCGCTGACACTTCCCCAGGCCAAGATGATGTACCATATGCGATGCTCTGTCATCTAAGAGATGAGGCTCTAGATTTCTTGTTGAGCATCTATAATAGGATCTGGATTGAAGGAACCTTCCCAAGTAGCTGGGGTGTGGCGGTGGTGATCCCGATCCCTAAGCCTGGGAAGGACCACTCACTACCGACGAATTTCCGGCCCATATCCCTAACTTCATGTGTGTGTAAGTTATTCGAAAAAATGGTAAATAGTCGACTGGTATGGTTTTTGGAACGGGAAAACTTTTTCTCCCGTTCTCAGTGTGGATTCCGTAAGCATCACTCTACTACGGAAGCGCTTATTTCCTTAGAGTCATCCATATGCGGGGCATTCGCCTCTCGACAAACACCAGTGACCATATTTTTCGACTTGAAAAGGCTTACGACACGGCTTGGAGACACGGTATATTACAATCTCTGTATGAGTTCGGGCTAAGAGGTCGTTTGCCTGTGTTCCTCCAGAGTTTCCTAGCCAACCGGGTTTTAGAGTTCGAGTTGGCAACATACTGTCTTCTGAACACCCGCTTCCAGGTGGCATCCCCCAAGGTAGCGTCTTGAGTGTAGCTCTGTTCGCTGTGGCCATCAATGGTATTGTTGATGTACTGCCAGAGGGGATTGTTAGTACATTATACGTGGATGATTTATCAATCTCTTTTGCTGCTTCCAGGATGTCGGTTGCAGAGAGAAGACTTCAAATTGCTATTGATAAAGTTTGTGAATGGACGACGAATCGTGGCTTCAGGTTTTCTCCAACGAAGACTGTAGCGGTCATTTTTGCAGAACCCGTGGGATTCATCCCGACCCAGACCTACATCTTTACGGGAAGAGAATACCATGTAGGGAAGAGACCCGGTTTTTAGGACTCATTTTTGACAATAGACTGACTTGGGTGCCTCACCTTCGTGCTCTCAAGACTGACTGTCTCCGAACCATGGATCTACTGAAAGTCCTCTCGCACACCAGCTGGGGGGCTGATCGCGCTACACTTCTCTATCTTCACCGCTCACTTATCCTTTCGAAGCTGAATATGGATGTGAAGTGTACTCCTCTGCCACACCCACTCGACTGCGGATGCTGGATTCGGTACATCATGCTGGTGTCCGTCTGGCAACCGGGGCGTTCAGGTCTTCTCCCATCCCAAGTCTATTGGTGGATGCTGGTGTCCTCCCATTAGATCTCAACGCCAGTCCCTCCTGTTAAGATGTTGGTATCGCCTCCAAACGCCTCCCTGACTCAATAGCTTGCCGTGCTGTGTCTTGTGATTCAGGATCGCAACTTTACCATGGGCGAAGAAGCTTACCAAAGCCCCTTGGTTTCCGATTGACAGCTATTATGGAGACGCTATCCTTCCCTGCTTTACGGATCTGCCCGCATAGGCTACGACAGTCGGTCCATGGCTTCTCCCAGAAGTGTCCTTTGCAAAAGCCTTCGCTCTCAAAAGGGTCTTTACCTCCTCAGGCTGAGCGTGCCCAGTTTTTATACCACTTTTGCACACATCAGAGTTCGGTCCCTGTCTTTACTGATGGTTCCAAATCAGACGAAGGAGTTGGATACGGTTGTCGTATCCATCGTTTAACAAAGGCGTCAGCCTTCCAAGTGTTTCATCTGTTTTTACGGCTGAAATAAGTGCTATTTATATGCTCTCATGATTATTTTTACCCTTCGGATGTTTCTTTTACAATTTTAGTGATTCTTGTAGTGTTCTTCAATCACTATGTAATTTAACTCTCCCCATCCGCTGGTCAATGCCATCCTGGAATGGCTTTATCTGCTCAAGAGGCGAGGCCGGACGGTCAGCTTTTGTTGGGTACCGGCACATGTAGGTGTTGCCGGTAATGAGGAAGCTGATGCCTTGCCAAATCTGCAGCTAAAAGACCAGCTCTATCACATTTTGCAGTGCCGGCTACTGACCTACGCTCGGCAATTCATAGATCAGTTCACAACAGTTGGCAAGAACGTTGGATTACTATAGGGCAAAATAAACTGCGCACCATCCGCCAAAGTATCGAGGACTGGAGCTACTGCGGTCTCTCCCGGAGATGGGAGACTGCCTTGGCACGATTGCGTATTGGTCACACTCTATATACTCATGGGTTCCTCATGGAGGGGGGCCACCCTCCTTACTGTGATGATTGTTTGGTCCCCTTAACTGTGCGGCACTTGCTGGTCGAGTGTCCCAGTCTTGGGGACCTACGTGTGCAATTTTTGTCCCGGTTGTCGCGGGGCGGACGGTGCTTACCGTCTCTCCCTGGCATTGGGAGAGAGGTGTTTCTCTCCGGGACATGAAGTCCATACATTTATTGAGAAGGCTGGCCTTCTCAACAAGTTATGATGTTTTTTAATATTAACTTATGATTGTTTTTAATGTACTCTTGTTCTTTTATGTATTTCGTAATTTTAAATATTTGTATTCTATCTTAAATTTTGTTTTTTAGTTTTACTTTACATGTATCTTTTGTAAGCAGGCGTCAATAACCCCGCAGTTGCGGCGCCTTAAAACAATAATCAATCAATCAATCTTTCCTCCTATGTTCCTCCGTGAGAACCAGTGATAGCTTGCACTCTCTAAGCCTGAGCTAAGTATGTCAGAGGACAAATGCCTAGCTATCAGCATAAAGTTAAGACTCCACGACCCATGTACCGGAAGTGACGAGAGACCAGAATCACGAGAGGAGAGGGAGAAGAACTCGGATCTCCACGCTACCAAGACGCTCCTCTCAAGCGTTCATTCGAGACTCCCTAGATTGGTGTCACTACATAATTGGTTGTAAATATTCAGTGTTCCTTAACGGACTTAACAATAAATTTGTAAAAACCGTAAGTAACATTTTAACTCAGCCAGCTAAGTCTCTACAAATATACGACTTATAAATGGTGGCAGCGGTGGGATATCTTAACACTGCGTTATGGTGTTATATGACTGATAAAATTAGTCACCACCGCTGCACACCATTTATAAGTCGTATGTCTGTAGAGACTTAGTTGGCTGAGTTAAAATGTTACTTCCGGTGTTTACACATTTATTGTTAAGTCCGTTAAGGAACACTGAATATTTTACAATTTAAGATACCCCACGCAGTCTACAAGCCAAAACTACAAACCAAACTCCGGCTACATTCTACAGCTACCATTCTAACCACAACCAGCCAGTGACAACCATCTTCAACTACTAGCAATTACTTCTACTACAAGCAACTTCTACAATCAACTACTACAAGCAACTACAAGGAAGAGCGAGGCAGACGGACTACTATCAACTCATCACATTCCGCGGATCAAGAGGTCACCAGCGCTCCACACCCACCCTGCCGCCGCCCCAAAAAGCTGACACGACGCTACCCACGGCTGCCTTTACCACACCAGGCAACGTCATCTCAGCTCACCGGCTCTACATATCTTCCGCCCCAAATACGCAAGACACAGATCTTCTCATCATGGCCCACCGCAACACAACAAGCAACAAAGCAACACAACACCCTTCCCCCCCCTGGACAGAAACACATTCACCACCACCCCTCATTACCCTCCAGCAACACGGCAACACACCCCGCCCCTCCCGCCCTCTGTCTTCATGGCGCACAGTGCTACGTCAGCCCCCCAACTCCGCCCAGACCACAGCGTCCTTCACACTCCCCACTTCCACCCCCACTTGCTAACACACTACCCGTCCCTCCATACGGACTTGGCGCGACGCAACACAGCAACTGTGTCTGAGTATATAATTATTATTTCTTATTTTGTGTATGTATAATATGTAGTTATTTTTATAATATGAACTCTTTAACAGCTTGTGTGTATCCAGCCACTGTGTTCATCCGTCATCCATGCACCCATCCACTGGTGTGTTCATCCTGTCAACAACCTGTCAATAAAGCTTCAGACTGGGTCACGCCTGGACTTTGTCTGGGACCGCTACATTGCTGATTCACTGAAAGGCCGTGTAAGATCAAAGCGTGGAAAAGGAGTGCGTAGACCCGTGGTCGGAGCAGCAGTTATACCTGGAAACTGGCATAACTTCCTCCGAATGGACACCTACAAGACCGAGCTGTTCAAGTTCCTATCAGAAGGTATCTTCGAGTGGTTTGACCAGGATGACAAGCAGCTGGTTATCACTGATGGATATGCAGTCCTGAGCAAGCCACCGTTGCAAGACCTAGCCCTGCTCGTCGCCCAATGCAACCACGAAGAAGCTGACACTCGAATGTTGCTGCATGCATCCCATGCAGCCAACCATGGTCACCACAAGATACTGCTCAAGACAGTTGACACCGATGTCGTGGTGTTGGCTGTATCAGTGGCCCAGGGACTGCAACCAGAAGATGAACTGTGGCTAGCATTTGGCACTGGGGAGAGTTTTCGGTACCTGGCAGCCCACGAAATAGCAGCTGACCTAGGACCAGAGAAGGCACAGGCACTCCCTATGTTTCACGCTCTGACTGGGTGTGACACTGTATCTAGCTTTGCTGGGCATGGTAAGAAGACTGCCTGGACAATCTGGACCGTTCTGCCAGCACTTACATGCAGACGCACTGCTGAAGCTATCCTCTGCACCAAGTGGCACACCAGACGATGTCATGCACACCATCGAGAGGTTCGTCATATTGCTCTATGACAGAACCTGCACGTGCAAGGACATTGACAAGGCCCGGAAGAAACTCTTCGCGAAGAAGAACAACGTACAGGTGATCCCGCCAACCAAAGCAGGTCTGGAGGAGCATGCGAAGAGGGCGGCCTACCAAGGAGGCCATGTGTCGGGTAAAACATTGCTACCAACGCCAGAGCTGCCTCCTTCATCCAGCTGGGGCTGGGTCAAGAATGACGAGGGGGTGTACAACCCACACTGGACGAAGCTACCCGAAGCAGCCCACACCTGCTATTTGCTAGTATCGTGCAAGTGCAAGAAGAGCTATCAGAAGCGTTGCAAGTGCTAAAAGGCCTTACTTGAATGCACAGCTTTGTGTGTGTGTGAGGGAGAGTGCTCACAAAATTGAGTGGCGGCCATTTTGATTAAGTAGCGGCCATTTTGATGATGAGTGGAGTCCATTTTGATTATATTTTTCTTAAATCAGAAAACTTTGCTTTGTTGTTAATTCAAAAGAAAAAAAATTTGTTACCTATCACTCGTGTCGGTAGTGTGTGAGTCGCTCGTGTGGTACCTTGCCGAATGCATTAATAAAGTCCAGGTATATTATATAAAAATCCGTATCACTATCTGATATCACATAAACTTTCCTAAAAAAAATAATAATATATATATATATATATATATTTATACATATCTTTCTATATATATATAAAAGTATAGGCGTCCAGCCTCTGGCCCCTTTGCTTTTGGCTCAGTCTTGCGGCTGGAACGTGGCAGCGAGCCACGTTCCAGCCAATTAGCTCATTACACTAATTAGTCATTAAGGGCTTGTTCTACGCAAAAAGTTTGTTCCACAGACCCCCATTGATTTTGACAGCACTACTTGCATGTCAAATTTCAGCTCAATCCGACAGTTAATCCGTAGTTATTAACTTTTTGGCTTAAACTTGGTTCCACTCCCCTTACGCGAATGAGTCTTATGGTAAGTAGCAGGTCGCTTCGCTCGCTGCCAATCATATACATATATAGACATAAAGAGGTAAAAGAGGCTTTTGTGATGTAATATATATATATATATATATATATATATATATATATATATATATATATATATATATATATATATATATATATATATATATATATATATATATATATATATATATCAAGTATAGACGTCCAGTCTCTGGCCCCTTTGCTTTTGGCTCAGTTCTTGCGACTGGAACGTGGCAGCGAGCCACGTTCCAGCCAATTAACTGATTACGTTAATTACTCATTAAGGGGTTGTTTTTCGCAAAATCTTTGTTTCACAGACCCCATTGATTTTGACAGCACTACTTGCATGTCAAATTTCAGCTCAAATGACAATATTTAGAGTAGTTTACGCTAATTACTCATTAAGGGCTTGTTTTACGCAAAATGTTTGTTCCACAGATCCCCATTGATTTTGACAGCACTACTTGCATGTCAAATTTCAGCTCAATCCGACAATATTTAGGAGTAGTTATTCACTTTTTGGCTTAAACTTGGTTCCACGGGTCTTATGGTAAGAAGCAGTTCGCTTCGCTCTCTGCCAATAATATACATATATATATATATATATATATATATATATATATATATAATATATATATATATATATATATATATATATATATATATATATATATATATATAATATACATATATATTATATATATATATATATTATATACATATATATATATATATATATAATATATATTTTATATATATATATATATATATATATATATATATATATATTATATATATATATATATATATATTATATATATATATATTTATATATATATATATATATATATATATATAATATATATTTATATATATATATATATATATATATATATATATATTATATATATATATAATATACACATGTACATATATATATATATATATATATATATATATATATATATATATAAATATATATAAATATATATTAGGGTTGTCCATAAAATAAAATTTCTTTGCAAACCTTGCCTAGTGAAGTTTTTCCCATTATTCAATCCATATTATGTCTTTAAATATTTTTTACACAATTTTAGGAAGTTATCCTTAGGTCAGTCAACAACGGACCGTATCCTAGCGCTTCGTGTCCTGGTGGAACGCCGACGTGAGTTTCGACAGGGGATGCTTGCAGCCTATGTTGATCTCAAGAAGGCGTTTGACTCAGTGCATCGTGAGTCACTCTGGGATCTTCTGCGACTTCGAGGGATTCCTGCAAGGACTATTGGTTTGATAACTGGTCTGTATTCTGGGACTGAGAGTGCTGTGAAGTGTGGGGCAGGTGTATCCAGCTTCTTTCCTGTGAATACAGGAGTGAGGCAAGGGTGCGTCCTTGCCCCATCACTTTTCAACGCTTGTATGGACTGGGTATTAGACAAGGTTGTAGATCAAAGTGATTGTGGAGCATCCGTCGGCAACACCAAGATCACTGATCTTGTTTTTGCCGATGATGCAGTAATCTTTGCTGGGTCGCTGGAGGTCCTGGTGATGGCTCTCGAGGTGCTGCACGAGGAGGCAAAGCCTTTGGGACTTGAAGTCTCCTTGCTCAAGACCAAGGTCCAGGTGTTTGGAGACTTACTAGATGAAGCAGTACAGTCTGTTCATGCGTGTGGCGAGGACATTGAGATCTTGGAAAGTTTTACATACCTTGGTAGCGCAGTCCATAATGACGGCGGGTCACGTCAAGAAGTCTTACGGCGGATTGGCATAGCCCACGGTGTTATGAACTCGCTCAGCGGGAGTATTTGGCGTTGTCGGTACATGTGCAGGAGGACAAAGATCCGGATCTTCAAATCGCTTGTGATCCCTGTCTTACTCTATGGTTGTGAGACATGGACACTAAATAGTGACTTGAAGAGACGAATCAATCAATGCCTTTGGTAATAAGTGTCTTCGCAGAATCATGAAGTATCGCTGGGATGATTACGTGTCAAATCAGCGATTGCACCGTGAGACTGAATCGAGGCCTATTACCTGCATAGTCCGTCAGCGCCAACTTCGGCTATATGGGCATGTGGCACGCTACCCCTGAAACCGATCCTTTCCATTGGGTTGTATCTGTAAGAGACAATCCGGCGTGGAGGAGGCCAAGGGGGCGCTCACAAGGCTCGTGGCTAGGGCAAGTTGATGTTTCTTGTCGAGAGCTGCTTGGTATGGGAAAGGAGCCTGCATGGGAACTCGCGCGTGGTGACCCCCGGAAGTGGCGTCGTAGGGTGGGCGAGGCAACGCGCCTCCCGGCGTATGCCCCCAATGATTGATTGATTGAACCTTAGGTCCCTCAAAGCCCCATAACACAAGTACCGTATTTTCCCTTTAAGCCGCACATTTATTTGCTATTCAACATATGATAATTCAACATACTAGACACGTAAGAATGACAAATACATGGAATCTATACCATACAACTTAGTTTTTAATGTCCCAAAGCAGGGAGTGCCTAGGCAACTCAACAGCTTATGAATGGTGACCATAATTGACATATTTGTTAGAAATATGTCGTGTTTTGTTAGAAATATGTTAATAACGCGACACCCAAGCCTCGGAAGTGTGGTTGTCCAATTGATGCTGCACAATTTCACATAAATTGTAATGTTTGATAGAACTAAACTGTTCCACTTCTCTTTTTCAGCACAAAATGTCTACTAGAAGTGGCAAACAGAGACGGGTGGACGTCCTGACCTAGAGCTCACGGGTGGACGTCCCGACCAAGAGCACAGATGAAGATATGGCGCTGGTCACTCCGACAAGACATGTGACAAGAAAACAAACTGACTTTTGGCTGATTGGACATCCACCAGCATCAATAACTGGAGCCAAGTTGCCAGACTGCAGACAGGTCATGAAGTATGTCCTGTACCTCAGAACTGATGACGATAATATCAGAAACAAAGTAAAAAATGAATAGATCGCTTACGAAGTGGTAGACAGTGTTGTTGTATTTTGGAACATGGCACGGATCAAAACTAAATACAGACAGAACTGCATGTTTGATGTGATGAAACTACGGGAGGAGTGGCAAAGTTTGATGAAAAATAAGGGGCGATCATCAGATCCTGGTAACAGAAGAGCAAACTTTGTAGCACACTTAGACACTCTGTTCGATATTGGTGCACCCGATGCCGTTGCCGAGATAATGAAATGAAGACTTCTGTCAGCCAAGAAGAAACAGGAAGATGTTGACTTCTACTTAGATCAGAAACATGTGAGGAGAGCTTGCATGGATGGGCATGATAAAGTATTCCAAACGAAGGGCAAACTGGTCCTTGAAAGACAGGCACAGGAATCCAGAATGAATTAAAAAGAAGAGAAAAGATTAGAAATGCAAACGATAGAAGCGGTAGAGGGAGCTGCGTATTCAGTTGAACTAGACTCAGATATACAACTCCCACAAGACGACTGCATTGATCCTGATTTTGTGGTTAACCTACCATAGGAGAAGGAACCGGAGACAGAATTTGTATGCCTCAACTTACCTAAGAAAGTTATGCAGTGTGATGAAATAACAAGTGCTGCAGATCGACTTCAACTATCTGACAATACAACTACAATGGTCGTATCAGCGGTAATAATAGCAGCTGGTGAAAATCCACAACTCGGCGACGTCGCATGTGCAACCGACAAAAGTTAGCTGAAGATGCCATGGACAAAGTGAGGCAGAACCCGCCTCTCTTTGGTGCACTACACTGGGATGGAAAACTTTTAAAAGACATACTTGGAGACAAGTATGAACGGCTGGCAGTTCTTTTGTCGGGGGCTCCATATTACACGGAGGGAAACTTACTTGGTGTGCCATCAATTGTTGACTCCAAGGGAAAGACACAAGCTGATGCTACGTATGATCTACTCGACGCTTGGGACCTGACAGACAGAGTTGCAGCATTAGTTATTGATACTACATATTGATACTACAGCCAGCAACAGTGGCGTACACAAAGGAGCAATCAAGCTTATTAAAGAACGTTTGGGTAAAAGCTGTTATATCTAGCATGTCGCCACCACATGTTAGAACTTGTTGTGGTAGCTGTCTGGACATTTTTGTTTGGTGCAATTCTTGGACCGGAAAATAAACTATTTGCACAATTCAAAGAGGCTTGGTCAGATATGGACAAGGAACTTCCAATACAAATACTGACCTTCGAAGACCACTGGTTGCTACAAATTAGAAATGAAGTTGTCAATGACTTTACTGTTCTGCTTACAAACCAAGATTCAGCTGCTTTCCCTCGTGACGACTACCGTGAGTGCGTGGAGAATACGCTAATCATCTTGGGTGAAACTCCCCCGCGTGGTATCCACTTTCTTAAGCCAGGCGCCATGCATCAAGCCCGTTGGATGGCGAATAACATCTATGCTGGAAAGATGTACATGTTCTCCACGGCGATGCTGTATGATGAACCCATGGTAGCAAAATTGATGCGCATGAACAGGTTTCTAGCGCTTTTCTACACTGCAGCATGGATGAAAGCCATTAATGGTGCGGATGCTCCAATTAATGATCTTCAGTTCATCCACGATATGATGGATTATCGCGAAGTTGACAAGGCAGTTGCAGACACTGTGATTGATAAACTTGGTCACCACGGGTGGTACCTCTCAGAGGAAGTCGTTCCGTTTGCAATGTTCAGCAAGAATGCGAAGATGACCAACAGCATGAAACAACAAATGGCTGCTCGGCTGTTGGAGACACCAGAACCAGACTACTTCCACCTCGGCAAGCCTCTCTTCCGAAAAGTTGCTCGTGACACAACTTTGAAGGATTTGATAGGACCCAAATCCCACTCAGTGTTCCGCATTCTGGATGTAAAAACGGATTGGCTTGCTAAACCAGGCGAGCAATGGTCATCAGATCCTGCAGTTCTCGATGCTGAACAATTTGTTCCTATATACGGTGAAGGTTGTCAATGATGCAGCTGAGCGCGGAGTAAAGTTGATCTCGGACTTTGCCACAATACTTACCAATGATCCACAGCTAAGATCGTGGCTGTTGGAGGGTGTTGAACAATACAGGAAGCAGTACCCCAGCTTTGACAAGAAAAAACTTGCCATGAAGTTGTGGAGCATCCATTGGACAGCTGCAATTCCGCAGCGCCGGTGTGGCGTTATTGACATATTTCTGACAAAATATGTGACTAATGGTCATTATTTACATATAATGAATAATGACCTGGATTCTTGTGCCTTGTTGAGTTAGGCAACTCAACAAATGAGTTGCCTAAGCACTCCTTGTTTTGGGACTAAACTGTATGGTATAGATTCCATGACTTTGTCACTCTTCTGTGTCTAGTATGTTGAGTTATCATATGTTGAATAGCAAATAAATGTGCGGTTTAAAAGTAAAATACGGTGCTTGTATTCTGGGGCTTTGATGGACCTCAGGATAACTTCCTAAAATTATGTAAAAAACATTTTTTAGACAATATGGATAGAATAATGGGAAAAACTTCACTAGGCAAGGTTTTCAAAGAAATTTTATTTGATGGACAACCCTAATATATATATATATATATATATATATATATATATATATATATATATATATATATATATATATATATATATATATATATATATATATATATAACACAAAGCCCGCTTAGTTGCCAGTCTCTATAAAGAAGACAGTAAGACAATACAGAAAGTGGGGTGGGCTCGCCCCAAAATCTAGTTCGGAAGGTGTCTTGTCACTCTTCTCTTGAAAAAATTTCAGTCGTAGGAAGGTGGAAAAATAGAAACAGGAAGAGAGCTCCAGAGTTTACCAGTGAAAGGGATGAAAGTGTAAAGATACTGATTAACTCTTGCATTTGGAATATGGACAAAATAGGGATGAGAATGAGTAGAAAATTTTCTGCAGCGAGGCCGCGGGAGTAGGGGAGGCATGCAGTTAGCAAGTTCAGAAGAGCAGTGAGCATGAAAATAACGGTAGAAGATAGCCAGAGAAGCAACATTACGGTAGTAATTTAAAGATTGAAGACAGCCAGTCAGAGGAAGGGAGTTGATGAGACGAAAAGCTTTTGACTCAACCCTGTTTATGAGAGGTATGAGTGAAACCTCCCCAAATATGTGAGACATACTACTTACATGGGCGGAAAAGGCCCCTGTAGAGAGCAAGTACCTGGGAGGGAGAAAAAAAGGACGCAGACGCCACAGGATACCTAACTTCTTAGAAGCTGTTTTAGCAAGAGGTGAGATGTGAGATTTCCAGTTCAGATTTTTAGTAAAGGATAGTTCAAGAATGTTCATTGTAGAAGAAAGAGATAGTGAGTATCATTGACGAACAGGGGATAGTTATCTGATAGGTTTTATCGAGGAGATAGGTGAATAAATCGGGCTTTTGAGGCATTGAACAAAACAAGGTTTGCTTTGCCCCAATCAGAAATTATAGAAAGATCCGAAGTTAGGCGCTTGGTGGCATCTCTCCGTGAATCACTTAGTTCCTGTTGAGTTGGACGTGTAATAAACGACGTTGAAAAATGCAGGGTAGAATCATCAGCGTAGGAGTCGATAGAGCTTTGAGTTAGACTTAGAAAATCATTAATGAATAATAGAAAGAGAGTAGATGATAGGGCAGAACCCTGGGGAACAACACTATTGATAGATTTAGGAGAAGAACAATATCCGTCTACAGTAGCTGCAATAGGAACGGTTTGAAAGGAAACTTAAAATGAAGGTACAGAGGGAAGGATTGAAACCGAATGTGGGTATTTTGGAAAATAAAGATGTGTGCCAGACTCTATCACATGCTTTTGATATGTGAAGGACAACAGCAAAAGTTTCACCGAAATACCACGAAAAGGTTTTCACCTTGCAAATGAGGATGACCAAGATTCAGTTAGGAAAGCTAGAGGGTCGATAGTAGATCGCCCTTTACGGAAACAGATATATGTATCTGCAGATATATGTGTCTGCTCCTATTTCGTGGGCTGCCAGGTACCGAAAACTCTTCCCAGTGCCAAATGCTAGCCACAGTTTATCTTCTGGTTGCAGTCCCTGGGCCACTGATACAGCCAACACCACGACATCGGTGTCAACTGTCTTGAGCAGTATCTTGTGGTAGCCATGGTTGGCTGCATGGGATGCATGCAACAACATTCGAGTGTCAGCTTCTTCGTAGTTCCATGGGGCGAGCAAGGCCAGGTCATGCTGCGGTGGCTTGCTCAGGACTGCATATCCATCAGTGATAACCAGCTGCTTGTCATCCTGGTCAAACCCCTTGAAGATAGCTTCTGATAGGTACTTGAACAGCTCGGTCTTGTCGGTGTCCATTCGGAGGAGGTTATGCCAGTTTCCAGGTATAACTGCTGCTCCGACCACGGGTCTACGCACTCCTTTTCCACTCTTTGATCTTACACTGACTTTCAGTGAATCAGCAATGTAGCGGTCCCAGACAAGGCCCAGGCGTGACCCAGTCTGAAGCTTTGTTGACAGGTACGGTATGAAGACATCCTGGGCATAGTCATCAAATTCTTGGCTACCGCAGGCTTCAGCATCTGGACAATGACTGACCCATGAAGAACTAGGCAGGTGGTATCAGGAGCCTCTAATTGGCCATTGGATAATTGGGCAATGGATACAGCCAACACCACTTCAAAGCATTTGAGGAGATCACTCTTCGTACCTAGACGGAGACTTTTTTCATCGGAGAGAGCTGTAGGACACGCTTGAATCTCATGACGAAAGAACTCTTCAAGGTTTCCATCCCTCGTCTGGCAACCAATGTAGAGCCGTGAGAAAATTGCCACGTCGTTCCTGAGAGAGGCCAGCTGCTGTTTCCCTTTGTTCACACTTATCGGGGTGGAAGTGCTGAACACCTTCAGCTTGTTCCGACGAATTCCATCATAAATTGGCTTCGTCCTTTCCACTAGGCAGTCTCTGGTGAAAGCCGGGAACTGCTCTTGGACAATCTTCTTCACATTCCAGACAGTCTCAACTGCAGCATTATCTGCAATTTCCTTTATGTCAAGGATAATCAGATTCATGCTCTCTTACACAAAGGGGTTGCCAAGCTCTTCCATGACGCTGACAAGGGCGCGGACATCCTTGGCGAAAGAGATCTGCACACTTGGTGTCTGGTCGTGATGACGTGTGTCCTCTCGCCTCCCCCAGTGTTGATGGCCATCTTGGAACTCATCTATGGCCCTGGCAACTTCTGGCCCGGCAATCATCCAACGGCGCAGGGCAGTTGGGCTGTCATTGAGGCCGACTGCTCCACCATCTACTTTGATGCATGCGTTATTTTGTTCATGCGCCTGGTCGATTGATATCGAAGAGAACACGTTCTTCGTCTTCTGTACAGTGACGTTGCCAGCCCTAAATTATCTGTCTACATCTGGGTGCTTCATTTGGAGCGCTACCATGTCCCTCAGGTGAACAGGAACCCACCTGGCAAAGTGTGTGTGGTCTAAGGCATGGAACCATGGGACCAGTTCCGTCAGGGCATCAAGGTACATCATGAATGAAGCCTGCCGCAGAGAACGCACGTAGACCAGTACCAACATCTCTAGTTTCAACACAGTTGCCCAGTATTGAAAGTTGGGAATGTCTTCTCCTCTCTGGTGACACCAGGCTTCGAAATCAGGCATGTCTTCTGCATCATCAAAATCTGTCATATAGTGGAGTTCATACGCACGGTGTTCAGTACCGCTGCAGTGATTTGATGACCTCTTCTTGTGCGGGTGACGTGGGCAGCTCGCATGAAGTAGTCGGCTGTCCCTGGCGTTGCAATCTCAGCTTGAACCAAGGCTTGTACCCAGCAACTTCCTCGCAGCCAGTCGCTCAGCATCTTCAAGGCGACCATCTTGATGTGGAGTCTACCAAACATCACTACCATCTTTTCTTCACCATACTTCTCTTGCTACTTCCTCTGAGTTTGCTTTGCCAAGGCAAACAGTGGCTGGTCCAAGGTGACGACAGATTTCTGGCCAGGATTCACATGTTCTACAGCATTATTCATCACATCCATGGAGTGCCGGATCATGGCTCCTGTGTGAGCACTGTCTAGGAACAGTGGAAGCAGGGCGGTGGGGCAGATGGTTCGAACTAACGGCGGCTGGCGACTGGCATGAAACGCTGACCACGATATGTTCTCGTCTGTCCCAGTGTTGTCCCCTAGGACCCGCCTTGCGTGCTCTAGCCACAGGTATTCCTCCTCAGTCTGCTCCTTGAAGGCGTCTCTGGTCAAGGACACCACTCTAGTAGCTGGAACAGACAGGTTCTTCATACTGTAAGTGACTAGGAGCACATTAGTATAGTAGTGTGGCAAGTGGCCGACCATCTTCGAGCTAGCATCTCTAGATCCACCAACGATTACAATGCTTCGGTCCTCTCCTTCGCCAGTGAAAGAGGGGTGCTGGATGGATTCGCGAGATGGATTTTCGGTGAACGCTCTAAGGGTTTGTAAAATTTTAGTAACTGCTAGCAGCCATTTTGAAAAAAGGCTGCCACAGCCATCAGGGACCGAATTTGACATGGACCAATATCCAAATCTGTTCATATGATAATTTACTAGGGTGCCAAATTTGGTGCTTTCCTCACAAAATGCACAATTGTTATGAAATATTAAGCTTAGGCGCCGTACTAATATATATATATATATATATATATATATATATATATATATATATATATATATATATATATATATATATATTATATGTATATATATATATATATATATATATATATATATATATATATATATATATATATATATATATATATATATATATATATATATATATACTATATCCAAACAACACATCAACAAACACACAACACACACACACACACCACACACACACACACACACACACACACACACACACACCACACACACACACACCACACACACACACACACACACACACACACCCACACAACACACACACACACACACATACATACATACATACATACATACATACATACATACATACATACATACATACATACATACATACATACATACATACATACATACATACATACATACATACATACATACATACATACATACATACATACATACATACATACATACATACATACATACATACATACATACATATATATATATATATATATATGTGATCATGATGACACCATGCACAGCTGACGCTTGACAAGAGATGACCTTAACAAAAATACCACGATACTTGATAAGGAACAAAATCCTCGCCGCCTCATTTACCTAAAAGCAATTTTATCGCTTTACAACAGCCCTCAATCAACACCCATACAGATGATTTCCAGGTGCTACCTACATCCAAACGACACGTCTCCCTCAATAGAGAAACAGCCAATCGGCTACCGGCTTAGCCGTTAGTTCCGCCTGCCCCTCCTTCTTTGTTCCCCAATTGCTAAAAATCTGCATCCCCTCCCTTTCCAAAATTTCGATCAAACGTGACGAGAACAAGATATTTTCCGAAACGCGCAATCCATTTGAAAAAATTCTAAAAACTTTCGAAGAACCAAAAAAATTGACTGAAAATAAAATAGTGCAAAAAAACCTCAATAATGGGCATGTTCGACGTTTTCAATCGTTTGCCAAAGAGAATATAAAATATATATAATTTTTAAATATATATATAATTATTATATAAAATATAATATATATATAATATATATATATATATTATATATATATATAGTGGGTACGCCGTGGGTCCAATGAAAAGTAAAAAATATAAATTTCGAATTTGGCGGGGTGTTTTTTAGGGTAAAATTAAATTTTGGGGGTCGTTTGCCGTTTAAAATTTTTGGTTTGAGAAATTTTTCTATGCAAAATAAACTTTTATATTATATTCAAAACAAGTTTTAAATGCTTTTGCATAGTAAAATTGCCAAAAGAAAAAATGGAAATAGATAAAGTCTTAAAATTCCCATTTTACATAGGAATTGGAATCCCAAAGGTTTTGAGAAAAAAAAATTTTTTTTATACGTCGCCCCCTAACCAGGGACCAAAATATGGTTTGGGTTACGAGGGAGGAAGGACTGACCAGGGGGAGGGGCCCGACAGCTAGGGAAACTCCCCCCCAAGGGTTTTGATAGGGAGGGCTGTGTAGGAAGGGGACCTTGGAGGGTACCTTTGGCACTTTGTACCAAGGACCCGGTGCCACGAGAACTGCGTTCAAGGTGGCTCGGGGTCTCTATATTGCTGGTGAAAACGACCCCAAACCGATCACTGATCTTTTACTGAAAGGTGACCAAAAGGGCCCAGGGGGGTGGAAGGGTGGAAATCCCCCTTTTGGAAAGTGTGGGGCAACTCTTCTGGGCCAAAACTTAAAAGATTTGGATTGCCTGGGTTCGTCCTAGCCCGGTCAAGGTTGGAAAGTCTAAGACGCTCTAAACGGCGGTTAGGACGAAGCGTGAGCGCTCTTTTAGAAGACCCAAATTTTGGGATTTCATGAAATATCACTACAAAGAGCTCAAAAAGGTATAAAAATTCGAAAAAACAAGATAATTTTTCTATGATAATTGCTAAAAGACTACAACGAAAAATTTATTTAAAAAAAATTGTACCAGATTGCAACGTTCCGTTCAAAAGACACAAAAATTGCATTGTTTTCGCTCTATCGACAAAAAAGTAATATTTTCAGGCAAGATTTTCCCCTTGGCCGCTCTTTCGCGGGGGGTTCTTTTCCTGCGAGGGGAATTTCCATCCCGGATGATGGGCGAAAGAAAGGCAGATGCCTGACAGGCCATGCCAACCAATGATCGCCGCCCGTTTTCCAAGCGAGAGATACGTCAAGGACTCCCGGGTTAAAGGGGGCGAGGACTCCCGGGTCGTTTTAAAAAAGACCCGACATTTTTTCCGGGCCTAAAAATGGGTGTTTTTTCTAATAGAATGGGTTAAAATGGGAGGTTTCGCGGTGTATTCAGAGACACCGACTATTTTTTCTTGGCCTACAATAGGTCTTGTTCAAAGAAGAGTTTTATTTTACGCAAACCATAAACATTTTTTTTTTTTAAATGTATATTTTGGGGTTTAAAGGTTAGGTTAGGTTTCTTAAAAACCTATAGGGTTTAGTTAGGTTTCATGAAAACCCCTTAACGTTGGGTTATTTTTTATTAAAACCTATAAGGTTGGGTTTAAATTTATTTTTTTTCAATTTTTTTTTTTTTTTTTTGCGCAAAATAAAACTTCTCCATTAAGGCAAGCCCTTTGTAGGCCAAGAAAAAATAGTCGGTGTCCGAAAGCGACCGCGATACTCTCGCCCATTATTCCGGAGATAGTTTTTTTTTGGAAAAACCCATTTTAAAAAAAAAAAAAAATTATAAAACCCAAAATATTATGGTCCCTTTTTCCCTTTAAAAACACATCCCCATCAAAAAAAAGCACTAAAATTTGGCCCGGGGAAAGATTTGTCAGGTTTGGGTTTTTTAAGAAACCTATAAGTTAGATTAGATATATTTGGGGTTTAATTTGGGGGTAAATCTTAAGAAAAAAGGGCCCTCCACCCTCTATCTTCTTCTTCTTATAGCCAAAAAGCTTGGGGACAGGGTGGGAAACCGGGGTTTTTGGGGGGGGGGGACACACACAAAAGGGGGCCCCCCACAAAAAATCCCAAACTGGGGATTTTCCCTATTCATGAACTTTATGGGGGAAATATTCCCCCGATTAAGCTATGTACTAGGGAAAATTTTCCCTAGTTTAGGGATTTTTGTGGGGGCCAAATTTCCCTTTGAGTGTGCCCCTTTTGTGGGGGAAGCACACATATAAGGGAAATATTCCCCGAAAAGTCCATGAACTGGGAAAATTCCCAGCTTAAGGTTTTTTTTTTTGGGGGGGGGCATATTTCCCTTATTTTGGCGCTCCCCCCCCCCCCAAAAACCCGGTTTTCCACCATGTCCCCAAGTTGTTGGCCATAAAAAGGAGATAGGAGATTGACCCTTTTATTCTAAAGATAAAAACTCTCAGACCAACTAGCCCCCCTTTCGAGCCCCTTGTGTTGGCACAAACCCAACCCTAACCAAACCCAACCCTGACCTCCCCAAACCCCTAACCTAAAGGCCGTGCACACACACTTTTTCCCGGCATTTTTTTGGTATTTTGCTACCAAAAGATGCCCGTAGGGGGAAAAAATATGCGCTTTTTCGTCACACGGGTTTGGGGTACGAGCTTTTTTACTGGCCTTCCGGGACCCCCCAACCAAAAAAAAATAAAATAACATTATGGATCGCGAAATTTAATTCGGGCCCTGTAGACAAAGAAGGATCGGCACCATTTAAAAAATAAACAGATTCTTTTAAAAACAGTAAATAAATACGTAGAGCCAAATTTGTGTCAGCTTTTCTGGAGACCTGTTTTTTTGATTTTCCCCGGGGTTTTGGTTTCATTAAAACCTAAAAAGGGTTTGGTTAGGTTTCATTAAAAAACCTAAAAACCCCCGACAATTTCTCCCCGGCCCAATTTTAAGTGCTTTTCGATGGAGATACAGTGTTTTAATGGAAAAGGTACCATAAAATTCGGGTGATTTTTTTTTTTTTTAATTTGGGGGTTGGCCCAAAAAAAAACTTCTCTATTAGAAAAAACCCTATTTAAGACCAGGGAAAAAAAAAAGTCGGTTTTCTCTGAAAAAAGACCGCAAGTCCTCGTCCATTATTACCAAATTGCGAGTTATTACGTTTAGTTTAGGTTGGTTAGTTTTTAAATTATGTTTAAGGTTTGGTTTTGGTTTTTTGTTTTAGGGTAAATTTTGGGTTGGTTTTTTGGTTATTTAGGTTAAAAAAAAAACTAATTTGATGGTGCGCGATTGTCCGGGGGGTTGGGACCGAACTCCCCCGGGAATATTTTTCCCTTTGGTTTAGGTCATCCCCGAGCCTGCAATTCTAACCCGTTTCATAGTGTAGATTTTTTTCATTCGAGTCTTTTAAACCCAATTTCCCATGGCGCAAATTAAAATAATTGATAATATATACCCGAATCTAGTTCTTTCAACCAAAAACGTTAAGTTAGGTTTGAGGTGGGGGTTGGTATATTAACAATGATATCGAGAACAAATAAGAAAATTATCAAGACTACGGCCCGTGGGAAGAGAAATGGTTATATGGATATTGTTTTAGGCTTAATAAACACGACTTATTCAAATTTTTTTAATTTTTTTTTTATAGTAGCATTTAAATCGCTTTTATTTTCAAAATGATACCCTTCTTCATCAACAGTTTGGTGGGGAGCACTTCAATCTTACCGTAATGATACAAGGGAGGAGGAAATGACTCCTCAAGAGTG
>JACEEZ010020928.1:627500-662500 GCA_016584305.1 Chionoecetes opilio
TCTTAAAAGCTTGAGCGTCTTAAAGAGGGAACAGGCTTTTATGACACAGTGAAGAAGCTAAACTTGAAGACCTTTGGTAAGATCAAGCAGAAAGTTGTGAAGGCCACAAACAAGGAGATCGTCCTGAGAGCTGACAGACAACTGTTTGCCACCATGATACTCATCGCCAAGACAAGCATTCACAGATCTGGGATCTTCGTGGAATGTACCAACAGACGTCTTCAATAGCATTCAGGCCTTCACGTGTCAGCTGTACGCCAGGAACACGAAGATCGTCGGTGCTAATTCACTCCGTTATCACATGTTCTGTGCAAAGAAGGGCCAGATCGAATCTGGACAATTGCCGCCTTGTGAAGACTCCTTGATGCAGCATACGCTTAGGGCCAACTATCAGGCGGCTATCTGGCGACGCAGCCTTGAAAACCTGCCAGACGTCCCAGCACCATCAGCAGGACATGGCTGGGAACTCGATGATGGCGGTTCGCTCAAAATCCGATGGATGGCGGGTCTACCAGCTCCAGATGTCGTCTTGAATCTCATCTCATGCACATGCAGAAGGACGTGTCGACCGTCAGATTGCTCCTGCATACTGAATGGGTTGAAGTGCACTGTTGTGTGTAAGCTGCAGGGATGCTCCAACATGGTGCAGGATGATGCTATCGTGGCTCAGGATGCCAATGACTCTGATGGCGACTCTGATGATTAACTTTGTGTGCACTGTATATTGTATAGCATATGTTGTTCTCTATTATAATGCAGGCCAAATTGCCTGAAAATCTTTATAGACAGATAAACGGTTTAGCAAAATGTATAATTTGGAAGATCATACCGGTGTTATTTGACTAAAACATGACATGTTCAATGATACCTCCGCTTGCTTATTAGGAATATACATCGTATGGTGTTAAGTTAAAATCAGTTCCATACGTCTTTCCAAACTCTAGTAATGAATAATTAATATAATTGGCGGCCATTTTGAAATCCAAGATGGCCACCAAAGTGCAGATTTCCTATGTAACAATTTCCGCCTGCTTATTAGATATCGTATGGTGTTAAAATCCTCTCCGTACGACATTCCTAACTTGCGTTATCGTCAGAATAGATAATGCCAGCTGCGGCCTAAGTCATTTTATGCCTCTTTACATATATTTGTTGTAAACTCGTGGTGGATGATATGTTGTACTTGTTGAGTTATTTTTATAGACAGATAAACGGTGTAGCAAAATGCATAATTTGGAAAATCATACCAGTGTTGTTTCACTAAAAAAAGTACAAGTCTAATAATAAAATATTGAAAAATATATGATTTTTTTTCGATAATTGATTTTTATAATAATTAATCTATAACAAAATGCTTCATATTATTTTTTATTTAGACGGTACACATTGGACGTATATTTAGTCGTCAACCGCACATCGATAGCTAGTATAGAAGTCCAGATACACGTGCAACAATGTACCCCACCAATGGGCATTTTCGCGCTGGGTGGTTTCAAAGATGGCGTCCATCCGGCACTAAGCTACCGTTCTCAGATGTCCATCATGCATTTTCTGATACCTGAGATATTGCCCTAATGGAAAATCATAATGAGAATTACTCCCCCCGCCGGAGCATTCACTTCAAAATATGGCCGGTTTGGCTCAAGGACTATTAGGTGTCCTGTGGCGTCCTGCGTCCTTTTTTTTCTCCCTTCAGTTGCTTGCTCTCTACAGGGGCCTTATCCGCCCATTTAAGGAGTATGTCTCACATGTTTGGGGGGGATCCATTCATACAGCTCTCCTAAACAGGTTTGAGTCAAAAGCTTTTCATCTCATCAACTCCCCTGAC
Source organism: Chionoecetes opilio (assembly GCA_016584305.1). Lineage (NCBI taxonomy): Eukaryota > Metazoa > Arthropoda > Malacostraca > Decapoda > Majidae > Chionoecetes > Chionoecetes opilio. The sequence goes on from JACEEZ010020928.1 coordinate 629,329, forward strand.
AGTCAGTCAGAGGAGGTGAGGAGAGAGAGAGAAGTGACTTTCAATCATTAAATCACCGCCGCAATGTTCTTTCTCTTGCTAACTTCTACCGTTATTTTCATGTTCATTGTTCTTCTGAACTTGCTAACTTCATGCCTCCCCCCCTACCGCGGCCTCGCTGCACAAGACTTTCTACTCATTCTCATCTCTATTCTGTCCATCCTCCTAATGCAAGAGTTAATCAGTATCTTTACTCTTTTATCCCTTTCACTGGTAAACTCTGCAACTCTCTTCCTATTTCTTTTTTTCCACCTTCTTAAGACTTAAATCTTTTCAAGAGAAGAGAGACATGACACCTCCCGAACTAAATTGGCCCACCCTCTTTATTTTTTTTTTCTTACTGTTTTCTTTATAGGAACTGGCAACTAAACGGGCTTTGTGTTACCTCTTTTTGCTGTGACCTTGGCCAGTCCTGTGTGATGTAAAAAAAAAAAAAAAAAAAAAAAAAAAAAATATATATATAGGCTATATATATATATATATATATATATATACTATATAAATATAATATATATATAATATATACATATATATAATATATATATATATATATATAAATATATATATATATATATATATATAATATATATATATATATATATATATATATATATATATGCATATATATATATATATATATATATATATATATATATATATATATATTATATATATATTATATATATATATATATATATATATATATATATATATGATCTCTCAGATCTCTTTTGTTCATATTGCTGAGAAGAGTTTATAAAAATGCCTCACGGAAAGAGTTTGGAGATCGTAGTTACAGACTGGTCTTTAGGTAAAGACAATGTACCTCACACGACACACACAAACCATCCTCTTTTGTTTTTCTTTTTACGGCGGAACCTGTAGCGCCTATAATGAATCAATAATTTTTAGGCATACGCCGTGGGGCGCGTTGCCTTGTCCACCCTACGACGCCACTCCCAGGGGTCACCACGCGCGGGTCCCCATTTAGGCTCCCTTCCCATACTTGCGACACATTACGACCCATTACTTGCGACAGGAAACATCAACTTGCCCCAGCCACGCACCTTGTGGGCGCCCCCTTGGCCTCCTCCACGCCGAATTGTCTCTTAAATATACAACCCGGTGGGAAAGTTTGGTCTCAGGGTAGCGTGCCACATGCCCATATAGCCGAAGTTGGCACTGACGGACAATCCAGATAATAAGTCACGATTCAGTCTCACGGTGCAATCGCTGATTTGACACGTAATCATCCCAGCGATACCCCATGATTCTGGGAAGACATTTATTACCTAAGACATCGATTCGCCTATTCAAATCGCTATTTGGTATCCATATCTCACATCCATAGTGTAATACAGGGATCACAAGCGACATGAAGATCCGGAACTTTTTCCTTCTACAAAGGTACCGACAACGTCAAATACTCGTGCTGAGCGAGTTCATAACACTGTGGGCTATGCAAATCCGCCGTAAGACTTCTCGACGTGACCCGCCGTTACTATGGACTGTTACTACCAAGATATGTAAAACCTTCCAAAATTTCAATATCCTAGCCGGACGCATTAACAGAAAGTACTGTTTCATCTGTTAATCCGTCAAACACTTGGACCTTGATCTTGAGCCAGGAGTCATCAAGTCCCAAAGTTCTTGTCGCCTGGTGCAGCACCTCGAAAGCCATCACCAGGATCTCCAGCGTCTCAGCAAAGATTACTGCATCATCGGCAAAAACAATATATGTGATATCGGTGTTGCCGTGGGATGCTCCACAATTACTTTGACTTATAACCTTGTCAAATACCCAGTTCATACAAGTGTTCAAAACGGATGGGGCTAGGACGCACCCTTGCCTCACTACTGTATTCACAAGTAAAAAGCTAGATACACCTCCCCCACACTTCACAGCACTCTCAGTCCCAGAGTACAGACCAGTCATCATTAGCGCCTGTATACTATTATTATTTTTTTCCTTTGAGGGCTTAGGTGGCTTGCACTGCACATTCATAAAGGCTGTGATGGTCGGACTTCACCCGTGGTGGCGCAGGCTGGATATTTTATTCACACAAAACAAAAGTTAGTCATGGTGACTAACTTAGCATACTCAAGCCGTGGGGTCTAAAACGAGTAACCAAAGTTAGTCACGCTGAGTAACAATGGTTAGTAATTTTTTGAGTAACTACCTAGTAAATCTGAGTATGGTCCTAAGTCAAAAAAATGACTAACCAGTTCGTCAAGTTCACCGTTTTGAGTACCCACATTAGTAAATTTGACTAAGGGGGGCAAAAAATGCACCTTTAGGGGGCCAAAAATGCACCTTTAGGGATGCAGGTTTTGTACCTTTATAGGTGCAACTTTTGGAGGGGTGCACTTCTGCACCTATATATGTGCAGCAAATGCACCTTTAGGGGTGCAACTTTGCACCTTTAAAGGTACAAAACGATATCACCGAGTTTGCACCTTTAAGGGTGCAAGGTTGCACCTTAACACTAGGGTGCAACATTTTGCACCTTTTGGAATTGGAATTTTGGGTTCAATTTTGCACCCATATGGGTGCAAAAAATGCACGTTTAGGGATGCAGGTTTTGCATCTTTATAGGTGCAATTTTTGCACCTTTTGGAGGGATGCACTTTTGCACCCATATGGGTGCAACAAATGCACCTTTAAGGGTGAAACTTTGCACATTTAAAGGTGCAAAATTAGGTCCCCCATTTGCACCTTTAAAGGTGCAAAAGCTGCACTCAGGCTCCAAACTGCGTTTTTGACCTTCTGGAGGAGTGCAAACTTACACCCTATTGTAAAATAGGGTGAAAATTATGCACCCCTCCAGAAGTAAAAAACTGCACCTTGCCCCTCCAGGAATGCAATTATAAAATTTTTTCCTTTAGGGATCTTTAAAGAAAAAATTTCCCCGATATCATTTCTTTTATGGCATTTGGGAGTAACTTTCTATCGAAAATTAGATTCAGGTTTCCCCCCTTTTATAAGACGTGGAACAGAATTTTTGCATTTTTAAAGGTGAGGTTGTTGCTGAAAGAGGGACAGTACCAAACAGTTTCCCCGAGCCCAAATCATTGTGGAAGTTCCGCCCAATAAGTATTTCTCAAAATTAAAGGAAGTCTTAATAAACCAGCATTCTTTTAACTTTGTCTACTTTGTAGTTTTTAAAAGCAAAAAAATATCTTTAAAAGGGAAAAAAAAAGGGGGTTTTAAGTTAATAAGGTTAAAATCATGATTATAGAAATACATTTTATTAAAGCTGAAACAACTTGAGATTAAAAAAAATACAATGTTAGATTAAGAACATGTTTTCAGGGTAGGAATGAAGACAATCTACTTAGTTCGCGTTTTGCCCCTTCAAAGCAAAAAATCAGGGGGATAAAAATATATTTCCGATATTTATCTTTGCAACTGAACACAAATTACTTTATTTTTTTTTTTCATATCTTAACCCCAAAATCTATGAAAATTTTGAACCATGGAAAATTTTTTCAATAATGGACTTCTTTTTTTATTTTAATGATAAATATAGAAATCATCATCTAAAAGGGTGCTTTGCGCTTTTTAAGACAGGGTTTTGCCAAACGCGACATTTGGCCAACCAAACCCTATCATTATTACAATAGCCTTTTGATGATTAAAGTGATTATTAGGGGAAAATGCTTTTGGGAAAAATTGGGCCTGGCTATAAATTGTTGCGAAAAAAGTAGAAAATATTGTGTACATTTCTCACCAGGTATCAAAATCTGCAAAACACTGATCTTATAAGGAGTTTATGCAACTCGGTAGAGAAAGAAATTATACTTGAAGCTTTTTTACTAAAACGCTTTAAAAAGTAGGAAGGGAGTACATTAAATGAAATAATTTTCGAAGGTAAATCTGATGAAAAGTTTTTTTGGTTTTCTATAAATTTTTAAAGGGAAAGCTAAAAAAAAAAAAAAATAGGGTGGATAGTTTGTTTAAAAACCCAAAACATCGGAAAAGTACAACCTAAAAAAATGTTTTAAAAAACGGGAAAGATGAAACAATATTCACTGGAAAAAATAAACAGCCCAATAAAAAATGCTGGCCATTTGGGGAATATAGGGAAAATTTCCACATATCAAAGGGACTGCCTAGATCCCATGCTGTCTATTATTACTGTTACAAGAATGCCAGTAGCTAATTTTGATTTTCTCGTAATATCTACTACCATCATTTCCAACCTTATGTGCTAGCCTCCCTTAACACAATCTGTTTGTACATCAAACATTACTTTTAAAACATGCTGTACAAACAGGTTGTTAACTGGGCCCAGCACATAAGGTAGGAAAATAGTGCAAAATGGTAAAAAAATAAGACAAGTAAAAGCCGCAAAACCTACCACTTTTTAAAACTTTGTACTTTTTGCGAAATGACAAAAAATCCCAAACTAGTTAATTATTTCAAAGTTTCTGTGAGAAAGAACCAAAAGTTAAGGGGGCCAAAAAATATGCTGATTGTTTTTGGAGAAAGTGAAATTTTAAATTTGAAAGGGCAATGTCTATTTTTGAGAGTTAAGTAAAAAAATGTCAAATAAATCTAAAAACAGATGATAATGGAAGAGACTCTGTGCAAAAAAGGGACAGGGAAAGGGTGATAATAGAAAAACACAACAAGGTAGGGATGTAGGGGGAACCTTCACCTTATGTTAAAGGGTGCGTGAGGCAGTAAAAAAAGGCACTCAAAATACTAAAAAGACTAAAAAAACACTGCCCTGTAGGGTTTTAAAGGAACCTATATATCAAAAAATTTTAAATTTAACTAACCTGTTTCTTGTTTTTTCACTCAGCCAATCTTTTAGGGTCTCCTCAGCCTTTTTTCATGTTTTTTGTAATTTTAAAGAGCATTCATTCCAAATGTTATCACTCAATGATATGTCAACCTTGTTTCTCCATGAAGAACTAAAAACTGTGGTGTGTTGCCCAAATCTAGCGTCTCATCCACGGGTGCCCTTGTGACCTCTGGAATGCATGATAATATGTGTAAAAAAAAAAAAGTTCCCTAGCATTATGTAACGAGCAATTGAGGGGGGGCCCCAATCACATAGGGAAAAAAAACCCCCTGACATGCCGTCCCAACATGTGCAATAGAAAAATGAATGCGACAGTTTAATAAAATACAAAAGATTTTATAATTTTGGAAAATATGGGAGCAAAACTCCACAATACCCATGTAATCTAAATTAACTTAAGGGAAATTTTTAGAGCGTTTGTCCTTAATCACATATTTTATTTCGATATCATTTATTTTCTTTCTTTGTCAAATATCAGGGTTCTTTTCTATACTATTAAGCCCGTCACACATACATGATGAAGGCGTAAGGGTTTTTTTCATAATTTGCCCCCTTGAATCGCCGATTTTGATGCGTTTGTGAGCCGCTGGGACGCCCTCCGAGTTTTTATTGTGGGGGTTAAAAAAATTGTGGCCCCCTACGATTTGTCAAAAGTCATGTCCCAGTAGGATGTCAAACCGGTTGTAAGCGTCTTAGCTTAACCCCTTGAGACCAAAAGTAATTCCCATTGAAATTTGGTTTTATTAGACATTTTTTTTTTAGTAAATTTGAGCAAATTTTAACTACGCCCTTTTTTAGTATCCTTATCGACTAAAATTTCGTATTTTAAAGTCTTTTTTGTATTTTATGGCTAACAGAAATTTCATAAAGAAAAGGAAACATCTGGGTGCGGGGTTAATGGTGTGTCGTGTCGTAGCAATCCCCGCCCAAAAAAACGTTAACCATTGGGCTTTGGGTGGGCAGCGAGGTAACAACACGGCCCGGGGCCTTTTAGGTACATGAAAAAAGGGACCGACTTCTTTTTTCTCCAAATAAACAAAAATCTAATAAACAATTATAAATAATAAACTTGAAACACTGATAAAATAAAAATAAAAATAGTAAAAATAATAATAAAAACATAATCTTAATAAAATAAGCGAAAGTGTGGTGTCTGTGTGGTGTGGGGGTATATAGGCTCCCCCCCAGGCGGAATCCCATATATGGCCATTTTTTGAACCGGGTAACCAGGGGAAGGTTTTAAGCCCACTTTGGAATGATCCGATAAATTTTTTTTTTTTTTTTTTTTAGTGCCTATTAGGAAAATGTGAAAAAAAAGGGGTTGCGAGAATTGGGGAAAACCTTGATTAGGGTGTGGGAAATGGGTGATGAAGGGGTGGGGGGTGAGGGGTAATGGGGGGGGGTGAGGGGTGAGTGAAGGGGTTGGGGGGTGAGGGTTGGGGGGAGGGGGTGAGGGGTGAGGGAATAGTGGGGGGGAGGGTAATGGTGAGGGAATGGGTGTGTGGTGAGGGGAAAATGGGTAGTAATGGTGGGGGGGGTGATGGTAATTGATTGAATGAGGGGGGGTGATGGAAAGGCTAAATATTACATTTCTACATCCATATTTCGGGAAAATTTAAAAAGGGGCTATCTGGAGAGTCTCTTTGGGGGGGCCGAAGGCCCACCAAACACAGGTGGGGGGCCGAAGGCCCCCCAAATAGCCCCCCGCGGAGCTACCCAAAATGTCCGCCCGGAGGGCGGTTTTCGGCTTAAAAATAAAAATAAAAAATTGTGGTAGTAGAAGATGGGGTAGTAGTAGTAGTGATATGGGTGTTCATGGGGGCGTAGGGGTCGTAGAGCATCCCCGACCGGGTTGCATTCATGCTGTAAAAAATCCATTTTATAAAATTTAAAGACTCGTACGTAGTCCGTCCCCTCGCGGTATTTGGGTTTTCTTGAGAACGTACGACTATGTGAAGGCAATCGTAAAGGGAAATCGTGCCATGGGAGGTGTGGGAACGACTTTGAGTGTGGCGCGGTCACCCCTTGGTCGTGTAGTGTGACAGGGTTTTTCCCATGATTTATTCGTGTTTTTAAAAAAAAAACCCAGGTCAAAAAGGTTGGACAAGGGGGTTAATAACCATTCAGCAAAAATCCAGGGGGGGCCCAGCCCCCCCTTTTTAAAAAAGTTAGGTTTTCTCCCAAAGGTTTCCAAATAACTTTTGACCTGGGGGGGATTAAAAATAATAAAATAGAATTTTTAAAAGTAGATTCTATTAGATCCCCATTATTCGGGGAAAATTTTCCCCTTTTTCCTAATCTTAACCCAGAACTAACAAAATGGGAATTTAAAATTGTCAAAACTGGGTTTAGCCGATATAATGGGGCGAAACTTTCCGCCCTTTAAACCCAAAATTTTTAATATTTTTTTTGCTGGCAGTATTTATTAAACCACTTCGCGTAACCTTAACAAATTAAACATATTGAGAACAATGATATATTTTCTAAAACGCTATCGCGAAGTATTTTCAAGTATTATTCAACCACAAATTTTTATTCACTTGCAGAAACCAAAAAAATTTAAAAATTTGTATTCAATAGTAATAGGTTAAGTAAAAAAATTTTTGGTTATTTATAGGCTATGTTTAGGTTTGGTTTTTTGTTAGGTTAGGGTTTGGATAGGGTTTGGTTTTGGGGTTGGTTTTTTTTTTAGTTATGGAATCAAAGGGGTTAGGTGTAATGAAATTTTGGTGCGTGATAGGGGCCGGCTGCATATTCCAAAATCTGGAAAAGGGTTTGCCACTTTACTCTTGAACACGTCAGGTTTGGGTTAATTTGGGATGGTTTTTTTTCCTTACCCTCATTTTGGTAACTTTTTTGTGGGATCAAAATGAGGGGGTTTCACGAAAAACCCGTGGTTTTGTTACAAGCGACTGTAAGCTCTTCACCCGGGAAAGGGGCCCTTTCCAGACTTAGGAAAAATGCGGCCCACGCTCCGGGTGGTTGGGGCCGCCAACCTGTGGAATATTTAACCAAAAAAGGTTTATTTTTTTAGTTCTACAGTTAATGGTACTTCACTACATATAGCGAAAAACTATCACACGTGTTATTAAGGTTTTTAGTGAAAGCCCCAAATTTTCACAATGAAAGGCGAAGGGGACAAAAAAATGGTTAACACAAAGCCCGCTTAGTTTTTCCAGTCCCTAAAAAAATTTGGTTTTTCTTAAACCAACTGGCTTTCATGCCAAACCAAATACACACCAATACAAAAAAAATCACAAACAAAAATAGACAAATTTTTGTATAATTTCTTATATATTTTAATAAATATATAATTAATATATAATATATTATATTATATTTAATATATATATATATATTATATTTTATATACGCATATATCCAGCCCCTGTTAGCCCACAAACCCGGGAAAGACGTTTATCAACCCTCTCCCTTTTTTAGATGAAACTTATTTTTCTGATAAATTTTTTATTTTGAAAGAATCGATGTTTGGTTTGGGTTTGATTTGTTTTATCGCCCCCGCCCTATCTCACTTAACCCCTTTGAAGGGCTAATTTTTGTCATACCGTCTTTTACAACTTCCCAACCCCTTTTCAAGCTGTTATTTATCAAAATCACGGAAAAAAAGTATAATTAAATAAATAGGTGCAACTCTGCCATCGCCCCAGCACGTCAGGACCACAGGCAACCCCTCCCCCACGTACAGTACCAGGCTAGGTTAGGTTTTGGTTTTAAAGGGTTTAAGTTAGGTTTTGATTTTTAGTTTTTAAAAAAATACTAAACTTCTTTAAACCAACCTCCCTTTTTGACCATAGTAACAGTTTGCCCAAAAGTTTGAAGGGGAAAAAACATGTTGCAAAAGATTTGTCCTTATAGGTAGAAACGGGGGATGGCAGGGGTTTATACAACAAATCTTAACTCCTAATCTAAAACCCGGGCAGTGGGGATTATTTTAAATAGGAGCAGAATTCCCTCCACAAGGGGGGCATGGGTTTAAAGTTTCCTTATTTGGGTTTTAAGAAAAAATCTCAATGAGCTTCCGTCGCCAATCAATAATTTTTGGGGAATATGACAAGTGCAAGAGGACAAAAGGTTTTCGTGCGCCCCGCTCTTCTTTCTCTTTTGACCTGCTTCACCTCAATTTCCCCTTGCCCCGGGCATTTTTTAATGTAATTTGGCTTTTTTAGGGTTAACGTGGGTTAGGTTTGATGGTTTTAGACATTTCAACCATAATTTATACGAACTACGTTAAAATTTTTCTTTATCATAATTTTGTTTTTTAAGAAGATGGTCACCTTAAAAATCGTCGGAAAAGCCTCATTTTGGGGGGGGTTTTCCCCCCTTTGGGGGTTTGGTTTGGTTGGGAAAATTTCCCCAGAAATAGGTAGGGATTGGGAGGTATTGGGTTTTAAAATTTTGATTTTTTCAGCTTTATATCACCCTAGTGTATAGGGTATATTTTCGTCATCTAAAAATTACACCACATACAAAAAATCATTTCCCCTTCCCCGCCCAAAACTCCGCGATCCCAATGGGTCCTCAGGTTTTTTATGGAGGGGGATAACTGCAAAATAGGCATTTCCCATAATTTTTTTTTTGACCAAATTCTTACCCCAAAAAACTGGGGAAAAAAACATTTATAATCTTAGATTCTTTTTTTTTAAACATAGATTCTAAAAATCTATTAAATTCCGTCCAAATCACTACTTTCAGAGATTAAACATTTTAATAGGGAAAGGGGGTAAGAGTTTATATGAAAATTGAAAATTAAAAATAACTAACCCCCTTTTAAATCACTAACCTACCTAAACCCAACCTTCCCCGCTTTAACCCCCTAACTAAAGCCAAAATCTGCATTAAAAAATGACTTCCGCGGGAAGGAAGAACAGAGCATGTAGTCACAAGAGGGAAAAGATGAGGCGACGTAAAAACTTTTTTCTCCCCATCTCCCTATAAACAAAATGTCAATCTCCAAAAATAAAAATTTGCGACGGAAGCCACGAGACAATATTTCCTAAATCCAAAAAAAAGGGAAACGAAAACCCCACTCCCTTTTGTAGGAATTTCGGTCCCAGTGAAAATAATACCACCTTCCTAACCAAATTGAACCGACTCCACACGGGGCTCTGCGTTTCACCAAACCCCAAATCTAACCTAACCCCCTAAGGTTAGAGGGGTTCGTACACAGTTGTTTCGTCCCAGGTTTTGTTATTGTTTGTACACTGATTTTTAATTTTTTCGTAATACCTGGTGTCGTTTTTGTAGCTCTAGTAATCAAGTTCAACTCTGGCTGAGTGTCGAAAAGACTATGGTTTCATATAGACTACAACAAAAATTTTGTTAAAAAACTTTTGTACGAACTGACTGCACCCCCACTTAGAAATGCCCTTACAGGAAACCAATCCCTACTTTCCCTTAATACACTGTCGTTGAATAAAAAATTCCTGCAAGGGGGGCGAGGGAGGGTATAGAAACCCCTTTTAAAAATGTTGCCCTTTTTGGGGGAGTTTAGGTGGGCCTTAGCAAAGCACTGGGGAGATCAGCGGCTGCGAATCCCTGGGGAACACTATGAGCCCCGGTGATTCCTATGATGCTTCACCCGGGTGGCAGCTGTTTTTCCCCGGAAACGCGGCTTCCGGCACTATTTTTAATATTCAAGACTTCCAAATTTTCCCAACCCAAAAAACGGGGGTTCGGGGCAGGGGCCTGGCTGTAACTTTTGTAGGGGACTTGTCGTACCGCCCCCAGTCGAATTATATATTTTCGTTGATATATAAGTATCGTAAAAAACAGGTAAAAAGTATTGTAAAAAACTTTGTACTTCATTGAATGCAGCTTCCCACATTACAAATATTTCCCTTTTTACCAAAAAAATATAATATATCATTACGACACAAAACTCCCTGTTTAAATTTTGCTCTCTTTTGCGGGAAATTGCACGACATATTTTTTTTCATAGCAATGATAGTTTATTTTGTGACTTTATAAGTAATTATAATTGTGAGTCAATTACGTATTTCGTGTACATTCTCAACCATGTATCGTAGGATATCAATTGTCGGACAAGTACACAATCCCTTTTTTATTATTTTGGAGGGGAAAATGCCCAAGCGTCGCAATATAATAATCTTTTAAAAACCATCTTTTTTTAAACTTATAAAATTTCAGCTCATTTTGTATTGTACGATCATGTTGTATTTTTAAATATTTCACAAAAAGTAAATCTTTGATAAACAGAAGTAAGGATAGATCGTAAATATGTTACAGTGACTAACACATTAATCACAGTCTTTTTGACGAAGGCCTTGACTAACTTACGTTTTGTGTGTAGTGACACCCGTGTTTATAGGAGAAGGTCCTGTTTTCTTTTTTGTGATGGTCTTGCCCAGTGGTCGGCAACCTGCGGCTCTGGATCCGCATGCGGCTCTTTCAAGAGATATGTGCGACTCCTGGCACCTACTTAAAAATATCCAAATTATATTATCGTAAACAAAATTTTGAAATAAAATACTTGCATAGGTAGCTGTAGTACAATAGTGTATGTAACCTAGGTCCTAGGTCTCTAGAAAAATATTGGGAAGAATTTTTGTACTTATTGTTATTATTATCATCATTATCATTATTATTATTTTCATTATTATTATTATTATTATTATTATTATTATTATTATTACTATTAGTATTGAAGTGTATTTGATTATCTTGTCTGTGGGTATATTTAAATCCCATATGGTAATATGGAGGAGAAAATTATATTGTTTCGTAATTTCCATTCATAATTTACACTGCGGCTCCATCAGCACTGCTTTTCTGCCAAGTTTGAAGAAATTGGCTCTTCTCGAATTCTGGGTTGCCGACCTCTGGTCTAGCTTCAGTTAGGCTTCAGTTAAAGATTCCATCTGGTGTTCTCTCAGCCACATTTGTCGTCGCAGTCGGAATAACAGGTATGCAAGCATATAGGTTTCCTTAGCCACACGACGATTGATTTTAAAGTTGTTCTTTGGTGAGACTTGAACTCGGGACCTTGTGCTCACCTACCAGGCTCTTGTTGACCTCGTTAAAGATGGACGAAAGAGTTGCCACCGTTAGGATTCGAGGTCGGGACATCGAGCTCACCACTCCAAGACGCTAACACTCGGCCACCGTCTCCCTTCTCTCCCTCCCTTTGCTCAAGGGGGGCAGTAAACAACCGTATTTCTCAGTGAAAAATCCCCGGGAGCAAGCAGGATCGGGGATCGAACGCTTGACCGTAAAATACAATATATGTGACGCTTTAATTCCCTTGAACACGCAGTGTATGTGTGGTTGTGTGTGTTTGTTTATGTATATATGTGTATGCATTTTATTTATCATTATTATGTATAGATGTGTGTGTCTGAGCGTGTTTGTGTGTGTGTGTGTGTGTGCGTGTGTCTGTGTGTGTGTGTGTGTGTGCGTGCGTGTGTGTGTCTGTGTGTGTGCGCGTGTGTGCGTGTGTGTGTGTGTGTGCGTGTGTAGCTTTATCCATGGACTTTTGCTTGTTGCACACACAGAGGAGTAAATCTTTATCGCTGCTCATTTAGGGATTTGTCGATTGAATGTTATTTCATTGTTATATCGCCAACAATCACATGTGTCCAGATGTGTGGCTGTTCAGCGATAAGGAGGAGGGGGAGAATAAGATAAGACAAGGACAGAGGGACGGAGGAGGGTGAATAGAGCCATCGGTAGGTCCGGCGCCAGCACATCCCGAAGACCCGCAGTGATAGGAAGCTCCTGCTGAGGGACATACGCGCTAGAGAGAACCTCAGTTGTCTGGCTGCTGTTGCAGAGAGAAGGCTACGCATGCCGCCGCTCTTGGTATTCCCCTTCTCTCTTCCGCTCCTCGGCTATTGCTCAGCTTCTAAATCGTGGGTTACCGTATTCATTGCTTTCCTATCAGTGCCAATGCCCACAACTTCACCCTTGGCCTCACCCACGTGAACGGTGACAGTGCAACACGAGTGTTCTTCATTTCCTTAAACCATGTGATAGCGCGTAACAGCATCCTGGGAGTTAGTGTGATACGGAACGATAGAGATTTGAGACAAAGTGAATGATGGGCCTGAATCACCAAATTGACGTGAGTGAAGGGACGATCAGTGTTACACAGTAAACTAACTTGCACGTGCTGTCCTCACTCCCATCACCTGTGCTTCACTCCCTCACTCACTATGGGCGGGGAGTGAGTAGTTACTTGATCCTTGACGACTTGATCCCTCACACGTCAAAATTGTGGTGAAGGAGGAATATCGAGTTAAAATTATCGCTACTGTTCTTCCCTTTCCCTTTATTGACACTTAATTGTCACCCTTGCTTGGTTTAACCAGACGTTTAGATAAAACAAAAGAAAAAAACTGTGTCCAATCTGTTTTACAAAGTCGAGATACGACTGACTCGCCACCATGATCTCAACAACTGCATCCACCTCCTCCGTCTCCTACAGCGACCACAATTAACACACCATATCACAGGTGAGTGATAGATCAACGGCAAGTGCCGACAAACCCTTTCATTCTCCTGCGGATCATAAATTAGCCAGCGACGGAGTGACGCACAGCTGATTGAATTTGCGGTTGAAGTTAAGAAAATGAATTAGGGCGAAGGGTTAAGAGGGGACGTGACTTGAGGACGGAATGAGGGATGAGGGAGGGAACATTAAGGCGAATAATTAAGAGATTACTACATTGAGGAAAGGAGTGTGGATGGAGAAGATCAAAGACAAAAAGGAACAGAAAATTTTTTGGTGCAAAATAAAAGTTTCTTCAATGAGGCGCATAAACTGATCACCAACCGATTAAACAATTACGTATGAATAAAATTTGTATTTTTAGCTGAAACAAAATAAAATCAAAATATATATTTCTAAAATTTCATTAGCTAGGTCTAGAGTATAATAAATAAAAATAGGATGAATGAAGTCATTTTATCGTTGTGGGAAATAACAGTATTGTCCGCGAAGGGAGGAAATTATTGCACTCGACAAATGTCAAGGATCAACACGAATCTCTGGCGCTCGGCTGTATAAGACGTCAGTCAATCTCTTCTTAACCAAATTGTTACACACTCATCCCAACCTACAAAGAAGGCCTGCTACAAGGCATATCGTGCCATTTTATCCATTCAAACTCACAAAGGTATCTTACTGTACCAAAATACGGTTAATGATATGTTGAGTGATTGAGCTGGAAATATGAGCCATAGAAATTAAGAAATTTAATTATATAAAACAGTCTTTACACGACTTAAAAAAACAAAAACTTCAAAACATTTACGTACACCATTAATACTGATCCATCTATTGCTGACACAGATCCGTAGTCATCTGCTGAAGCATCAGAGACCTCAGCAGTCTGGGTTCACGCTTGGTAAGTCAACAACGGACCGCATCCTAGCGCTTCGTGTCCTGGTGGAACGCCGACGTGAGTTTCGACATGGGATGCTTGCAGCCTATGTTGATCTCAAGAAGGCGTTTGACTCGTGCATCGTGAGTCACTCTTGGATCTTCTGCAACTTCGCGGGATTCCTGCAAGGACTATTGAGTTGATGACTGGTCTGTACTCTGGGACTGAGAGTGTTATGAAGTGTGGGGGAGGTGTATCCAGCTTCTTTCCTGTGAATACAGGAGTGAGGCACGGGTGCGTCCTTGCCCCATCACTTTTCAACACTTGTATGGACTGGGTATTGGGCAAAGTTGTAGATCAAAGTGATTGTGGAGCATCCCTCGGCAACACCAAGATCACTGATCTTGTTTGCCGATGATGCATTAATCTTTGCTGAGTCGCTGGAGGTCTTGGTGATGGCTCACGAGGCACTGCACGAGGAGGCAAAGCCTTTGGGACTTAATGTCTCCTGGCTTAAGACCAAGGTCCAGGTGTTTGGAGGCTTACTAGATGAAACAGTACAGTCTGTTCATGTGTGCGGCGAGGACATTGAGATCTTGAAAAGTTTTACATACCTTGGTAGCGCAGTCCATAATGACGGCGGGTCACGTCAAGAAGTCTTACGGTGGATTGGCATTGCCCACGGTGCTATGGACTCGCTGAGAAGGAATATTTGGCGTTGTCGGTACCTGTGCAGGAGGACAAAGATCCGGATCTTCAAGTCGCTTGTGATCCCTGTCTTACTCTATGGTTGTGAGACATGGACACTAAATTGCGATTTGAAGAGACGAATCGATACCTTTGGTAATAAGTGTCTTCGCAGAATCATGGGGTATCGCTGGAATGATTACGTGTCAAATCAGCGATTGTACCGTGAGACTGGATCGTGGCCTGCATAGTTCGTCAGCGCCAACTTCAGCCATATGGGCATGTAGCACGCTACCCTGAAACCGATCCTTCCCATCGGGTTGTATCTGTAAGAGATAATCCGGCGGGGAGGATGCCAAGGGGGCGCCCACAAGGCTCGTGGCTGGGGCAAGTTGATCTTTCTTGTCGAGAGCTGCTTAGTATGGGAAAAGAGCCTGCATGGGGACTCGCGCGTGGTGACCTCCAGGAGTGGCGTCGTAGGGTGGGCGAGGCGACGCGCCCCCCGGCGTATGCTCCCAATGATTGATTGATTGATTGATTATTACTGATCATACATTTCTTACTCAAACTGTATGGTTATATGCCGCTTTGCATAACGTGAGGTTAAGCCATACCTTGGATGCCAATTTTACTGTATATTCCTTATGAAAGTAATAGTTTCACCATACGCACACGGGCGGGCACACACACACACACACACACACACGGGAACTCCGTAGTGTAAGGGTTAGCACGCTCGGCTCACAATCGAGAAGTCCCGGGTTCGATCCCCGGGCGGAGCGAAGACAGACGGGCGGTCTTCTTAAAACCCGAGCCCCTGTCCACCCAGCAGTGAATGGGTACCAGGTGTTAGCCGGGGGCTTGTGACCCGCCTCCCGGTATGGTGGCTTCGGCCAACACTAAAGATGAATGAGAAAAATAAAAGTTGATATGGAGACGGAGGCCATACGAGCGTTGTTCTGGCCCTGTAAAATACAACTAGATGAACACAACTACATGAATACACACACACACACACACACACACACACACACACACACACACACACACACACACACACAAACACACTTATCGCTACACGATGTTCAGGTGGATAGAGCGTTGGTCTCCCATTATGTGGTTAGCCGGTTCGAATCCTCATTTTTCGCGGGATATTTCACTGACAAATTCGGCCGGTTACTTTCCCCCTTGACCAAAGGGAAAGGGGTGTGTGGTGTGCGCCTTCCACAATTATGGGACCTCAGGTCGCAGCATTACCCAAATATCGGAAATAATGAACACCAAGCTCACTGCGGGAGGGTGAAACTGGAGATCGCATGCCCGACTCCCCAAGACCATGGGTCAATAACACACACACACATACACACACGCGCGCACACACACACACGTACAAACACACACACATACACACACACACGAACAAACCATATACATGTTTGGGGAGGCGGTAGCGGAGTGGTTAGAGTCTCCGACTGGCGTTCTCGGTGACCCGAGTTTGATCTCCGAAGAAAACCAAAACCTTTCTGCACCGTCGAGTGGCCTAAGAACACCCACATGCCCTGCCCATCAACTCTACCTGCGATTTCGAGTGCATCGGAGGACACAGGGGGGCGGCATGAGCCACTAATCACAGGCGTCACTATAAAAATCATGCCTGCGCCACCACGGGCGAGGACCAACCATCACAGCCCTCAAGTGAACCTCCAGAGCCTACCATCCGAGCCCTGGGTCACACTGCCTACAAACGCTATAGGCACAAATGTAAAAAAAAAAAAAAAAAAAAAAAAAATATATATATATATATATATATATATATATATATATATATATATATATATATATATATATATATATATATATATATATATATAAAGAAACAAATGGAGAAACCCATAGCCCACGAATTGTCACGAAATTGATGACACAGATTTGACGGGTTTTTTTTGGTAAGTGTCAGTGTATGCCTCGCCTTGCTTTGATTCTTCATGCATGCTATTTAGATGCACGCATGAAAACCGATATGTTTAAAAAGCCAGAGGTAATTAAAGATAATGGAGCACGATTATAGTATCCATATTTATTTTATTTTTCTGACGAAGTAATTATGTATGACATATTAAGTTGATATATTCTTACATATCAAGTCTATCAGTACAGAACAATCAAGACACCTCCGCTTCTTTTTATATTTGTAATGACCATCAAACTATTTTTACATACAGCTATCTTTCAACTTGCCAAAATAATAATTGCAAAAATATGCAGTATTTACGAAATAGCTTCTGCAGAATGTACCGAATGTCAAATCAAAATCAATCATTATCCAATGGTACAGTGTATCTCCGCCTGTCATTACCTCCGCAAACGAAGTTGGAGGGAGGTTATGTTTTCACCCCGATCTGTCTGTTTGTTTGTTAGTATACAGGATTTCTCGAACAGTTACAAATAGATTTGGACCAAACTTGGTATACCAGGTCTAATTGGTATAAGAAAGAAGTGATTAAATTTTGGATGAAATCGAATCACAACTGTTGCCATGGCAACCAATTGAAAATAAGATTTTCCCTATCCTTTAACATGGTGAATGAAATATTCCGGCGGAGGTATGCGCTCTACTAAGTGCCCCCCCCCCCCCCCCCCTAGTTCCTGATCTTTTAGTTTCGACTCAAAGCATGAAATACTGACTTCATAGAATGAAACAGTACAGTATGTTCATACTTGGAAGACGTATTGTCTGGTGTGCGGTCGTCTTAAGCGAATGAGGGACGCCCCATCGCCAAATTCGCTTTCGCCGATACTCAGATGTACAGATGCCATACGAGCGTATACACATGAACATCATAGGGCCCATGGGAAATTCAGAGAACGAATGTACATATTGTTAGTTATTATCGATATGCTTACAAAATATATGATTGCTGAGCCACTCAAAATAGGAAAGCTACAGAGGTAGCTTGAGTATTTTTTTATTCAATTTTATGTGAGCAGAGAGTCCCTCAAATTCTGGTCACTGACCAGGGTAAAGAATTTATACGTTAGGTATTGCAAGGAGTAACATACGTCTTACATATTTAGCATGTGAAAACTACTCCATACCATCCTCAAGCAAATGGAGTCATTTAAAGATCTAACTCCACACTAATAAATATATTACGTACTCTAGTGGAAGATAATGTTGGTATCTGGGATACTATGCTCCCCATAGCCACTTTTGTATATAATTGTGCTTTCCATCGAAGTATTCAGGATAGCTAATTTTATTTGATGCATTTCAGGGATCCGCCTTTACCATGTGAAATGCTAAAGAAAAAATTTGGTATGACATTAATGATTTTAAGCAAGAAATGCCAACTAAAGCAAATATAGTATATGCTAGATGTCAGCAGTATTTAGAAGAAGCTAAAGGAATAGCAGAAAAAAATCTAACAGAGCGAGCTAAGATAAAACCACTTAACCTAGGAGATAGGGTATATATCCGCAGGGTGCCCACTGCACGAATACCCTCCAAATTGCAACCAGCTTTCAAAGGCCCGTTTAGGTTATAATATATAAAAAAGTGATGTAGTAATATAAGTAAGAAATATTAGAACAGGGAAAGTACAGACACTGCATACTGATCGATTACGGGTAATCCATGAAAACAATGATATTCCACACATAAATCCAAATGTAAGAAGAGTACCTAACCCAATACATAATACAGGAGGAACAAAGGAAACTAAAATGGCCCACCAACAGAACGATCCTTTCCCGTTCTTGGTTGATAACTCAAATGATGATAATGATAACAATACATATAATGATTCAACATCACGGGTAGATAATAATGATCATCGGCAGGATACTAATGATATGTCTGAGGAAGAGTGTGATGAATCTCAAAGAACAGCTACTCCATGCCGACAAATATACAGTTAGGGATCAAAATCCTGTGTTCCTGAATTACCCTTGGTAATGAAAAGTACATTAGAATATTGGAAGAACATATAATATCATACCCATGCTTCATTACAGATTGTCTTCCTATGCCTTGGAGTCATGCATGCCCTTGGAGTGCACCATGGGTTACCGGTTCAACAATGATTAAGTTTCAACCCTTAATTCAAGCTCATAGTGACGGGCAACGCATATATAGTACCTTTCGTCCGCAAAATAAGGGACATTTATGAACCTATAATAATGGCCAGAAACTTCACGTCCCAT
This sequence comes from Chionoecetes opilio, assembly GCA_016584305.1. Taxonomy (NCBI): domain Eukaryota; kingdom Metazoa; phylum Arthropoda; class Malacostraca; order Decapoda; family Majidae; genus Chionoecetes; species Chionoecetes opilio. The sequence goes on from JACEEZ010020928.1 coordinate 648,431, forward strand.
ATATATTATTATAAAATAGCAGAGGTAGACGGACATCTTCGCATGTCTAGTTTAATAAAAGACCATATTATCTTTTAGGAAACAAATTGAACGAATGCAGTATAAGATGAATGATCTGTCATTGTATATCGTTAACTATAGCGTCAATGATCTAAGAAACAGTAGGAAAACCAAGAGGTACGTTGCTATTGCTGGCTCAATTGCAAACACTTTTTTTTGGCACGGCAACACACTCAGATTGATTTCATACACGATCGTTTGCATTCCTTAGATACTTTCACTGAAGAGGAAAGGAAAATACTCAATATTCATTCCCAAGTCATTAATGTGACTTTGAAGGAACTTAATAATGTACATCATGCTCTTGAAAAATTTGAAACAGCTACTCGAGTTACTGAAAGACCTCTAAATCAGATGAAGTTAAATATTAAAAATAATGACGAGTCCTTACTTATGCTCGAAACTTTGCTACTTTTTCAGTTGTCGCTAACATCCATTGCAGCAAATGACACTGATTTGAGAATAGGATTGCAGAGTACGATGGAAACTATTTTTTCCCCACATTTTGCCACAAATACCCTATTAGTATAGCTTTTATATGATATTTCAGCGTAACATGCACTGTTATTTCCTCTTAAAAACCAGAATCCATAGGTTTACACAACGCTGCTATTCGTGTTCTGCATAAAATGACTGCCTTACACGACTTAATAATAATAATAATATTAATAATAATAATTTTATTATCACCCGGAGGCATACAGACAAAAAACAAAGCAAGAACAAGCCAAGGAGTAAACTTAAGTACTAGAGCAAAGACAAAAAACAAGAACAAAGTACAGGCACATTAGGGGACATAGTACCAAAGTACATAGAAAAGCATACATGGACACCTGTGCTACCCCACATTCTGCACAAACAGCAAACCCAGCCACCGCTGTTGTATAGGTCCAACATACATAGGCCGAGCTTTTCCCTGACAGAGGTGATGATGGATTTCGTAGAGAGCTCCCCCCTACTCCTTAACTGAACACGGAGTGTCGACGGATCACATCCAGATTGTTCACCCTGTTCCTAGCGAAAGCCAGGGACGAGCTGCACCACCTGGGCAGCACCAGAAGCCTCTTAAGGATGTCATTGTGACAGAACTTAGGGCGGTTCATAGTGGCCACCTTGTACCACGACCACAGCGAGTTGCAGTATATAGAGTAGCAGTGACTCTTGAATAACTCCATCTTCACCTCTGCTACAGTAGGATAATTTTCTCTGTAGAGTATTTCCCACGATAAGAAGCTTGGTGGTCTGCTTGATGATATCATCATCATCAGTCATGTCGTGGGATATAGCATGGCCTAAGTATGCGAATCTGTCCACAAAAGTGAGGGCAGACCCACCGAGCCATGCTGTTTTCAGGTAATTCACCTGAGCGCGTGCCGATGATACTACCATGCACTCTGTCTTAGTGGTGTTGTAGACAATGTCATGCTTGACAGCATACACCTGAAACACATCGATAAGATCCTGCAACGCATCCGCAGTGGGTGCGAGCAGTACCATATCATCAGCATAGCTCAGTGAGTTGATGCACCCATCATGTATGTGGCAGCCGATACCTGTATCACAAAGGCTGGCACTGAGATCATCCGTGTACACATTGTACAGGTAGGGGGATAAAATCCCCCCCTGCCGAATACCATTGGCAGTACTAAAGGACAGCGAGAAGGAATTACCCCACTTAACAGTAAATTCTTGGGAAGTGTACCAGTATATTAATAAATTAACAATGTACCCAGGTGTACCCCTGACGAGAAGCTTATGAAAGAGCTTCCAGTAACTCACTCTGTCAAACGCCTTTCTGGCATCCAGGAAACACAGATAAACAGGTGAATTTCTGGATGTGTAGTAATGAATGATATTCTTCAATGTCCACACACACATCTCAGTGCCAAGGCCTTTCTTATAGCTGAACTGATTGTCCAGTGTATACAGGTAGGCCTCAAGACGATGGAGCACCACTTTCTCCAGCACCTTGGACAGGGTGGTCGCTATGGCAATGGGCCTGTAATCGCCAGAGTTAGCAGGGTCCTTCACTTTGCTCTTAAGTAAAGGCACTATAAGCACTGCCAAGACCTGACTGGGTATGTACTGATGGCAGACACAAGCATTGATGAAGAGACAGAACCAAGTAACCAGGCTGGGGGGCGCATAATTAAATGGCCTAGAAGGAAGCCCATCCATACCCAAAGCCTCACTGGAAGAGAGGCTTTGCAATACCCCTCTCATTTCCTCGTTGTCCACGCTGCGGAAACCCTGCAGCGACACACCACGCATCCCACCACGCAGGGCATTCTCACTCTCCTCGTCCCACACACAGTTGAAAATGCCCTTGAAATGGTCTCCCCACATGGAGGCGATGCCCTCCTCCCCCACAGCGTGATCCACCCGTAGGGGAAGCGTGTGTGAGCCCGGGTTCATGCTGCGCACGCCACGCCAAAAGTTAAAGGAGTCACCAGATGCCAGCTTGTCAGCCAGGGACTGGGCACGAAGCTGGTGCTCATGTGACTTACACCACCTGAGACACAGCTTGAATCTGGCCCTGGTGCTCCTCATCCTCTCAGCCAGTGGCCCCCAACGCGGACCACCACCCGCTCTCCACTCAAGGAAGGACTCCCGCGCGGCACTGTGTGCCTCACGAACAAACTCATTCCAGCCTGGTACCTGCCTCCATCTCTTCCTGCAAAAACCAAACACGGTCTGGCGAGCACACACCATGCACTCTATCAACGCCTCGTGGAAAGCGTTGATGTCGTCATGGTGCCCACGGTCCAGACATGCATTCTAGAAGCAACAAACCCTGACAGGATCTATGGCAATGCCACTCAGCAACTCTGTCACTACACGACCATACTCCTCTCTCTTCCGCTTGTCCCAAAAATCCCACTTAATCCTTGCCGCATTATCCTGCCTGACCTGTGTCAGAGCAGGGAGCTCATTAACTTTGAAATCCACCATGAGAGGAAAATGGTCTGAAGAGACACTGTTGTACAGAATGGAGCACTCGTCCATCACATCAAACAGGCATGGTGACAACAGCACATGATCCAGCCACGTGCGTGAGAGACACCCCTGGTTGACATGAGTGAAACTCGCTGGGGGAAGCGCCCTCACGTCAACCATCACCATGTCGCGGTCTCCACACATGCGCTGAATGTCTGTGAAGAAGGCAGTGCCCGGGGCAGCATTAAAGTCACCGAGAATGCAAACATTCTGCTTCTCGGCATCCTCTATTATGGAGGCGAATCTTCCTAAATACATTGCTGTCCCTGTTCTCCACATTACTGGTGGGCAGATACACATTCATCAGCAATATGGAGAACCGGTAAACCCTTTTGGGGCAATGCCCAAGATGCGAGGATCCTGAACATTACATACTTTGATGTATTTAGAAAGACTCTTGGGCCACAGAAAAGTGAGACCACCGTATGGTCTGCCACGCCTCAGGACCCGTGTCTCGTCCACCGCCGAAGTCGAGAACGACACAAAGTCCTTATGGAGGCCACTTGGTCTGTGCACCTCGTCAGGGCACAGCCACGTCTCCTGTAGGGCCAGCACGTGCACCTGCCCCAGGAGATCCCTGATGTATGAGGCTTACACCCTGACAGTTATAGGAGGCAATTTACCTTCCATTGTTGACAGGGCATGAAGAGGCAGCCGCAGCTGTTGGGAGAGAGCTATATGGGCACACAAACACATGTTGCTCCCAGTTGTTCATGTCGAGGAGCTCTCGGCGATGCCTCCTGTGTGCAGAGACGACGAACGCGAAGGTCCTCCTCTACAGCAGCGTCACCTACACCAGGTCGTCCTTGAGTATCTCCTTGACGTAGTCCGTGAGCTCCTCAACGGGGTAGTGCTGAGGCAGGTAACGCACCAGCACCTGACAGGGAGAGAAGGCCCCCAGGCGATTACTACCCCTTGTGCCACACCCTCTTCCCGCGACCCGCTGGAGGGGGTGGCTGGGTGGAGCCCCGTGAGAGGGACTAGGGGGGGCTACGTGCCCCTGTGCTGAGCTGGCTGGGGCCCCGCGCACCTGGGAGGGACGTCTGCGACGTCGCCTCCTCGGCAGCTCAAACCCTTGGTCCCCCTCATCACTCCCTGCAACAGGAGGGACACTGGGAAGGCAGGGTGTCACAGGCGGCGAGGGGGGGCGCGACGCAATGTGGGCAAACGTAGGTGGTCGAGACGTATCCTCCCCACGCCCAGTCTCCGTGGGATGGGCCTGGGGGGAGTGGGGGGCCGGGGGGGAGTGGGGTGCCGGGAGGGAGAGGGGGGCAGGGGATAGGGCTCCAATTACCGATACATTTTCGTGGAATTCCAGCTGACACCTTTAATGTCTTCGGGATGACCTCCCTTCCTTACTCCATTCCATTATCTAATGTTTTTTTTTTTATATTTTTTTTTATTATTATTTTTTTTTTTTTGCATATCAAAGGACTGGCCAAGGGCACATCAAAAATAGGTAACACAAAGCCCACTTAGTTGCCATCCCTATAAAGAAGACAGTAAGAGAGAAAAAAAAGGGGTATGCCAATCTCTTTCGGGAGGGGTCTTGTTACTCTTATCTTGAAAAGATTTAAGTCGTAGAAAAGTTGAAATATAGAAACAGGAAGAGAGCTCCAGAGTTTACCAGTGAAAGGGATGAAAGAGTAAAGATACTGATTAACTCTTGCATTAGGAAGATGGACAGTATAGGGATGAGAATGAGTAGAAAGTCTTGTGCAGCGAGACCGCGGGAGTGGGGGAGGCATGCAGTTAGCAAGTTCAGAAGAGCAGTGAGCATGAACATAACGGTAGAAGATAGCAAGGGAAGCAACATTCCGGCGGTGATTTAAAGATTGAAGACAGTCAGTCAGAAGAGGGGAGTTGATGAGACGAAAAGCTATTGACTCAACCCTGTTTAGGAGAGCTGTATGAGTGGATCCTCCCCAAACATGTGAGACATACTCCAATTACTCCATACATGGGCGGATAAGGCCCCTGTACAGAGCAAGCACCTGGGTGGGAGAAAAAAAGAACGCAGACGCAACAGGACACCTAACTTCTTAGAAGCTGTTTTAGCAAGAGAAGAGATGTGAGATTTCCAGTTCAGATTTTTAGTAAAGGATAGTCCTAGAATGTTCATTGAAGGAGATAGTTGAGTGTCATTGAAGAAGAGGGGATAGTTATCTGGTAGGTTTGGTCGAGTAGATAGGTGAAGAAATTGGGTTTTTAAAGCATTGAACAAAACATGGTTTGCTTTGCCCCAATCAAAAATTATAGAAAGATCAGAAGTTAGGCGTTCGGTGGCATCTTCCGTGAATACTTACTTCCTGTTGATTTTGACGTCAATAAAAGACTTTTAAAAATGCGGGGTTTAAAACATCAGCGTAGGAGTGGATAGGCTTTGATTTTAGACATAGATGATCATTAATAAATAAACGGGGGGAAAAATTTTTTTTTGATTTGGGTCTGAATTTGTTATTAAGAATTTTTTGGGTCGAATCCAAAACTGATCCAGTTTTTTCTTCACGTCAAGTTTTGAACTGTGGGATTTTCGTTTTTTTAAAAAAATATGAAAAATACTGTAATAACAGAACAGTGCTTTTTTAAAAAATTTGAAAAATTTTAACATACAATGAAAAATGAAAAAAATGGGCATGAAAGAATGTTTATTAACATTATCATGTTTTTAGAAAGGTTTAAAGGCTATAATTGTGGCAGAAAGGGTAAAAATTTACGTTTGTAGTTTTGTCTGGATGTTCAATTTGAGGACTATCGTTTTGATCTCCAAAATAGTCAGCCATCATTGCACATCCATCTACCGGGTAACGTTTTTCCCATAATTTAAATCTTGGTGAAACGTTCACCTTGCTCGTCGCTAGCAGCACCAAGATTTTCCGGAAATTTGGGCAAGAGGCTATGAAAAAAAATGATTTTAATATCAGTTGCAACCAAGCGCTTTGTGTTCCAATATTTTTCTGAACAATTTTGGAAATTTACTTGCACGTGTATTTCCAAGAAAGTTTTTTGACGACGTTTTGAAGATAGCCAAGCTTTTTTTTTAAAGGGTCTGACATAGTCCGTTGAAATGTTATCTTTATGAGCTGTCAAATTTTTGTGGACCATCAAACACCCGGCCTTGATTTTTTCAATTACAGTCCGGGAAAATGCCAAGATGATTACTTAAAAACGGGCCCCATCAGTTGAAATGTTTTTACAAAGTTTCATGAGACCTATTTTTAGTGCGAGGTGGGGAATATTTTTTTTTTCCTGTCAACAAGTGGTATGTACAATTTTTAGGATCTCCAGGTTAAGATCGATCGCGAAGGCCAATTCGTCTGAACCCAATGCTTCTCCGAGCTTGCTACCCCCTAAAAGGGGAAAGGGGATATTTGTGTTCCCGTTGTTGACCAAGAAGGAAGGACACCTTTTTAAAGGCAAACAGATGACCAATTGTGTTTGTCATATTGCAATAACTCAATGATCTCTTTTCATCTATATTTCACGAAAACAGACCGAATGCCCAATAGGGACTGCGCCAAACAAAAAGCCATTGTGTAGAAAGGGCACACTTCAAGCTCCCCTTTTAGTACAATAAACAATCACCATTCATTTGGATTTAGATTGAAAGCCCTAATTCTTCAGTAAACCAGGAATGCTATGGCAAAACACAAAAACCCCGGGGACTTCGAAAACGCAGAAAGTACTTTTTTGGTTCGAAATTAGATACCTTCACCCTTGTTCAAGTATGTTTTTTTCGTTCAGTCTTGATGCAGTATTTCTGAAGTTTTTTTTTGGGTAGGCCCCAAAAACAGTGCTAAATCATTAAAACCCTGTGATCAAATCCCTACGAACGAATCCTCGTGAATGTCAAAATCTGCATCATTGCTTCATGCGTTCTTCAACATCACTCAGATCTTCTAAGGAGGTAGTTGTTCGAAAACTGGCACTGGAATTTTAGTGAATGGGGGATTGGTTTATAGTGACGGTAGATTGGGTATTCTTTTTTACTTTATTTTTTTTGTTAAATCCCGAGTTTTCACTAAAAAAAAGTAAAAGTCTGTGGGGAAAATCTTTTTGCTCTCGCCAAACCAGGGGATACCCAAAAGCCAACTTTTTACGTGTTTCCTTTGGGCCCCATCCCAACTCTCGACCACGCTTGCCACCTTTTTGGGGGTCCCTAGCTTGTTTGACACCGAGTTTCACTTTAAAATATGCGAAAAAATTTCTTGTTGACAAATACGTGATCTGCCCTTGACTTGGAATGGTGAAACTACCCCTAATAGCAGAAGGAGTCAGGGTTTTTTGGCATTTTTCGACGAGCGTAGCAGAAACGAATGATCTGAAACAAAAAAAATATATACCCATGTAAAATAAAAACACTAAGCTGAATAGTTACAAAACTTTTAAAACAAAAAAAACCAGCATAAAACGAAATAGAAATTACAATGGGATGTTTTTACAAGGTTAGAGAAAAACCTAACAAATCCCCCTAATTCCTACTATCCTAGCTTTCTGTTTGCAGATATTGATAGTACTGACCTATTGGGAGCTGCACACACCTCTCACCGCACTGTCTCAATTGTAACTACACAAACAAGTTGCCACATAGCTCTCGATGAGTCAAATCGTAATCAGCGGGCAAGTTTTACTACAGCTCACAAGTGGAATTTTGCTTATCTGGAGGGTAAGCTGTGGAGAAAAAACTTGACGTGCTAGAAAACAACTGACTACAGATTTGGAATCAGCATGCTAATTTTAGTCTAAATAAGCTCAAAAATCTAACTCAACAATTTTTTTTTCTTCAAATTGTTCCCCAGTGTAATAGAAGGAGAGTGTGTGATAGGAGAGAGCCCTGGGGAACACCACTATTGATAGATTTAGGAGAAGAACAATATCCGTCTACAGTAGCTGTAGTATAACGGTTTAAAAGGAAACTTAAGATGAAGCTACAGAAAAAAGGATAGAAACCGAATGAGGATAGTTTGGAAATTATAGATTTGTGCCAGACTCTATCAAAAGCTTTTGGTATGTCAAGGGCAGCAGCAAAAGTTTCATCGAAACCCCTAAAGGAGGATGAACAAGATTCAGTTAGGAAAGCTAGAAGATCGCCAGTAGATCGCCCTTTACGGAAACCGTACTGACGATCAGATAGAAGATTGTGAGCAGATAGATGCTTAAGAATCTTCGTATTATGTATAGATTCAAAAACTTTAGAAAGGCAAGAAGTCAAAGCTATAGGATGGTCGTTTGAAGGATTAGAACGGTCACCCTTCTTAGGAACAGGTTGGATGAAGGCAAACTTCCAGCAAGAAAGAAAGGTGGAAGTAGATAGACATAGACGGAAATGTTTGACCAGGCAGGGTGCAAGCACATAAGCACAGTTTTTGAGAACAATAGGAGGGACTCCGTCAGGACCGTAAGCCTTCCGAGGATCTAGGCCAGAAAGGGCAAAGAAAACATCATTACGAAGGATCTTAATACCAGGCATACTATAGTCAGAGGGTGGAGGAGAAGGAGGAACAAGCCCTTCATCAACCAGAGTTGAATTTTCAGCAAATGTTTGAGTGAAGAGTTCAGCTTTAGAAATAGATGAGACAGCTGTGGAGCCATCTGGGTGAAGCATAGGAGGGGAAGATGAAGAAGAAAAATTGTTAGAGATGTTATTAGGTATAGATGCCAGAAGTCACGAGAGGAATTTGATTCAGAAAGATTTTGACATTTCCTATTTATGAAGGAGTTTTGATATAGACCCTCAAATAAATATTTATTAATAAACAAAGCCAGGAATAAATTTATCCTAAGTGATGATTTCAATGTGTGTAGGAAAACAGAGGAACTGTTGATATGTACTCCTACTGATCCCATATATGCAAGTAGTACTACCTGTTGTGAGGTAGCTATATTTTTAGACAAAGACTCTGTCTCCAAATTCTGTCAAGCCCTGATTGTCAAATCATTTAAGCCAGTTTTCCTTCAAATATTAAATGGTTGGGTTTATGCCACAAGTACTCCACTTGATGTAACGTTGACTTGTCGCAAAACCTTTTTCTCACGCTCCAGGCAACAAAAATGGAACTGGCTTTTTTGCAAATCACTCAAGGGTGAAATATTCATGGTGATATATTTTCCCTTGCTGCTTTCTGGTGAGGAAGCAGCTGGTTATGCCCATTCTCCAAGCATCTTGCTTTTTCTACTTGGGAACATGAATTTATTATAAATTAATCTAATATCAGCCTCCCATTATTACCAAAGGCATCGATTCGTCTCTTCAAGCCGCTATTTAGTGTCCATGTCTCACAACCATAGAGTAAGACAGGGATCACAAATGACTTGACGATCCCGATCTTTGTCCTCCTGCACAGGTAACGACAACGCCAAATACTCCTGCTGAGCGAGTCCATAACTCCGTGGGCTATGCCAATCCACCGTAAGACTTCTTAACGTGACCCGCCGTCATTATGGACTGCACTACCAAGGTATGTAAAACTTTCCAAGTTCTCAATGTCTTCGCCGCACACATGAACAAACTGTAGTGTTTCATCTAGTAATTCTCCAAACATCTGGACCTTGGACTTAAGCCAGGAGACATCAAGTCCCAAAGGCTTTGCCTCCTCGTGCAGCGCCTTGAGAGCCATCGCCAGGACCTCAAGCGACTCAGTAAAGATTACTGAATCATCGGTAAAAACTAGATCAGTGATCTTGGTGTTGCCGAGACGGATGCTCCACAATCACTTTGATCTACAACTATGCCCAATACCCAGTCCATACAAGTGTTGAAAAGTGATGGGGCAGAGACGTACCCTTGCATTACTCCTGTATTAACAGGGAAGCAGCTGGTTACACCTCCCCCACACTTCACAGCACTCTCAGTCCCAGAGTACAGACCAGTCATCAAATCAATAGTCCTTGCAGGAATCCTGCGAAGTTGCAGAAGATCCCAGAGTGACTCACGATGCACTGAGTCAAACGCCTTCATGAGATCAACATAGGCTGCAAGCATCCCCTGTCGGAACTCACGTCGGCGTTCCACCAGGACACCAAGCGCTTGGATACGGTCCATTGTAGACTTACCAGGCGTGAACCCAGACTGCTGAGGTCTGTGATGCTTCAGCAGATGACTGCGGAGCCGTATCAGCAATAAATGGTCAAACAGCTTGCCTGGCACGCTGAGCAGTGTAATACCGCGGTAATTTTTGTAGTCCTGACGGTCCCCTCTCACTTTCCAGATAGGGACGACCAGCCCCCTTTTCCAGTCAGGAGGAATGGTAACTGATTGTCACACGGCAGTCAGGACGGCATGCAACCCGCGGATCATGACCTCACCCCCAGCTTGAGGAGCTCCTCACTGATATTACAAATACCAGCTGCCTTTCCATCGCTCAACTTTTCTACAGCCTCTCTGACTTCGTCAAGAGAGGGTGCGGTCTCGTCAATGGGAGGATCGGCATCCACTGCCCGTAACCCAGTGGTGTGAAGCTGCTGAATTGGAGGGTCCACCGATGTATGTATATATATATATATAATAATATATATATATTTTTTTATGTTCTTATGTTCTTATATATATATATATATATATATATATATATAAACATAAGAATATAAGAAGATAAGGAAGCTACAAGAGGCCATGAGACCTACACGAGTTAGTTCCTGTTACTTAACACTACCTACATCCACCTTTCATGCCCGTCCATGAATTTATCTAGCCTCTTTTTAAAACTTTCTAATGACTCCGCACTAACTACATGTCTAATGAGTCCATTCCAATCATTTACCACCCTATTTGTGAACCAGTTTTTCCCTATTTCTTTTTTAAATCTACGGTTTTCCAGCTTGAATCCGTTACTTACTAGCCGTAAGAACTTTTCCTACCTCTCCTTTATTATATCCCTTTATCCACTTAAAAAACTTCTATCAGATCGCCCCGTACTCTACGTCTCTCGAGTGAGTGTAAATTTGATAGTTGCAATATCTTATCATATCTAAATTTATCCTTTGAATAATTTTGTTCATCCTTCTCTGCACTGATAATAACAAATCTAAATCCATCCTGTCATATGGAGACCAAAACTGAACCGCCTACTCTAGGTGAGGTTTGACTAGAGCCAAATAAAGCTTTATAATAACCTCAGCACTTCTACTTTTAACATTTCTGGTAATGAATCATAACACCCTAGTAGCTCTATTTCTAACCTCAATACATTGTTTCCTAGATCTGGGGTCGGAGCTAACCCTTACTCCCAGATCTTTCGCACCTTCCGATCTTTTCAGCGACACATTGCGTATGGTGTATCTATTACCAGGGTTTTTTCTACCAACATTCATAACACTGCACCTATCAATATTAAATTCCATCTGCCATCTGACTACCCACTCATTAAGTTTATCTAAGTTATCCTGCAATATGTTTACATTAGACAGTGATCCAATAATTATACCCACATAAGTATCATCAGCAAACTTGCTGATATCACTGCTAATCCAACTATGTAAGTCGTTGATGTAAATCAAAAGTAGTATGGACCCAAAACAGACCCTTGTGGAACCCCATCTGTCACCTGCCCCCATTTAGATCTAGAACCGTTAATTGTAACCCTTTGTTACCTATCACTTAGCCAAGCTCTAGTCCTAGGAAGAACCATCCCATCTATTCCATGAGCCTTTACCTTATTTAAGAGTCGCTCGTGCTGTACCTTGACGTATGCCTTACTAAAGTCCAGGTATACTTTTATCATAATCCTTATCATTTATCTGTTCTCGCATAAACTTTCCTTTAAAAACTCAATAAATTGGTGAGACATGACCTACCCTTGGCGAATCCATGTTGTGAATCATTGACCAAACTATGTTTTTCTAAATGCTCTCTAATGTTTTTTACAATAACAAATTCCAATAAATTTACCTACCACTGACTTTAGACTAACGGGTCGATAATTTGACATCAGTCCTCTATTACCCTTTTTAAATATGGGGACTACATTTCCTTTCCTTCATATTAACGGCACTTCGCCTATATCAACCGATTTCCTAAACCTGTGCACTAACGACTCACTAACAACCTCTTTCCATTCTTTTAATACTCTGGTATAAACTTCATCTGGTCCGGGTGATTTAAAATTCTTCATTCTATATATACCCTCTTTTACCATTTCCCTAGTTATCACAACATCTGTGAGTTTTTCTTCATCGCTTCCTTTAAACATATATTCACTATCAGGTATCGTCTGTGTATCCTCCTGAGTAAAAACACTAAAGAAATAATAATTTAATTTTTACACATATCCTCATCCGTAGTTACGATCTTAACTTGCTCTATTATTAACGGACCCACTAATTCCCTAGTCTTTGTTTTAAATACCTGGAAAAAGCCCTTACGGTCGTTCTATCCCTATCCAGTGACCTTAATCTCAAAATTGTTCTTAGCTACTTATTTAATCTCTTCACTGTCCTCGCCATCACGTTATACTGTTATTTGCTCACTTGACCATCCTTGAACCTTAAGGGGATTGCATAGCATTCAGATACCATAAATGGCTCACGAAGTCGATTTCTAGTTTCTGGCATCTATAGGTAGCTGCAGGCATCAGCTATGCCAGGCTTATGCTTATTCCTTATTTGGCGCGTATTTAAATGCCCCGCTAGGGATTTAAATGGATCAGCTGACTGGGAGTGTTGCATGTAGTGAAGATTTTGGTTTCATTTCTTTTTCCATAATTTTTCTTACTTTATCCAAAACCAAACTCGTTCTGGTTGACGTACGATATGTTGGGCTTGTGTGAGGGAGGGAGTCAGTGAGGCAGAAAGGATCACAGCCAGTCACTGCGCGTCAGTTCCAGCCCAGCCTTGCACGAAGTCATTTCTAGGGGACGGCATATTTTGAAGGTCATCATATAGAAAGAATGATTTCATATTCATGAAACTATAACACAATGTTGAAACTATCATAGAAATGCTTCAGACAAAAAATAAAGCCAACCCATACATGCTTATTTTTACTCTAATGTTGTGTTTTAAACTCATACTCATCCATTTCGGGTCGTTCTTCCTTGATCTTACCTTATATATATATATATATATATATATATATTATATTATATATATATATATATATATATGGGGAGGCGGTGGCCGAGTGGTTAGGGTCTTGGTGTGGTGAACTCAATGTTCCGAGTTTGAATCCTGCCGAGGCAACTCTTTCAAAAGCCTGGTATGGGTGCAGAAGGTCCCGAGTTCAAGTCTCACCAAGGAACAACTGTCAAATCCATCGTCTAGAAGCCTAAGAAACCCGCATGCATTTATGTACCTGTCTTCCGATTGCGAGTGTGACGGAGAACTCTAGGTGCTGCATGAGCCTAAATTGAAGATTCAAACATCACAGAAAACGGGTTTCTACACCTAAGACCACAGGTGTCACTATAAAAATCCAGCCTGCGTCACCAACGGGCGAGATCGACCAACGTCACTACTCTCCATAAGCCTACAGGCGCTAAAAGCTACAACGTAAAAAAAAATATATATATATACAGGGAGGTCCCGAAGATACGAGCAGTTAGGTTCCACCTGGCATACTCGTAAAGCAAAATCTCGTATAACGAAACACATAACTAATGGTAAAATATAGGTTTGGTTCCAGGACTCCATCAATTATTAATTATTTTTTTTTTCAAGCTAAAATAAACTATAGCAAACACAACAAACACACAGCGTCTATATTACCCACACTGTACTACCTATTCTGTAGAAAAAGCATTCTGAAAAAGAAAATAGCACACAAAATAACATAACTGCACATTAATTAAACATAAAACATGCATAACAAACAAAAAAAGACGTTGTAATGTAGGGGACGCCGCGTGATACAAGAGAAGGTAGTGTAGCGGTCCCAAGGCTCGGGCCGCACACCTGCTAATTACCCGTAAAGGTCAGGCCGCGCCATATGCTTAATTACCCTTCAGGTCACGCCTTGCTATGGGTGACCTGACTGCGGTCCCAAGGTTGGGGCCGCACACCTGATAATTACCCCTAAAT
>JACEEZ010020928.1:667500-682500 GCA_016584305.1 Chionoecetes opilio
GTACTACGTCGATCAGTTGAAGCACTGCAGATTTGAGATGTGTGTGTGTGTGTCTGTGTCTCTGTGCGTGTGTGTGTGTGTGTGTGTGTGTGTGTGTGTGTGTGTGTGTGTATGTGTGTGTGTGTGCGTGTGTATATTCAACCACGGTCTTGTTCACGCAAGGTGGACTCGCAATCACCAGTTTTACCCTTGCAAGAGACATTTCTATAATATCTTATTTATATTATTACATCGAAACACCTGACGTATGACATCACACACTTTGTGAGTTGCCAGACACTACCTTAATATGCAATACAGTTGCGTTCACATGATACGTGTAGGCTTAACTATAGTTTTTGTCTTGTTATAAAACTTTGATTGACCGCAATATAGTAAGTAATCATGTAAAACTTCCTATTCCTGTTTCAAAATATAATTCTTCAGTCCGAAATGGTTGGGTTATGTTAAATCACTTTAGGTTAGGTTACGTTCGGTTAGATGTGGGGTTTGATCTAGTAACATATGAAGAAGAATAAAACTTAGCAATATTGCGAATATTGCAATGTTGAAACTTAGATGTTTGTAAAGCGGTCCAAGTTAATCTCATAATTGGCAGTAAACATTGCGTCATTAATAGATCACGAACACATGTTCTTATTCTTATTCATATTATCAATCAGAACACTTATGTAATGCAACTGAGGAGAATGTGTAAAAATGACTCCCGGAAAGAGTTTGGAGCTCGTATTTACCGAACGATCTTTCGGTAATGATAGGACATCGCACGCCACACACACCGCTTGCTTAAGGGGGATAGTAACCGCCAGCATGTGTCAGTGAAAAATCCCCGGGAGCAAGTGGGGTCGAGGATCGAACGCCAGACCACACCATGCAATGCATTGTGAATCACTTTTCCCATTGACAATGCAGTGCGTGTGTGTGGGTGGGTGGGTTTTAGTGGGTGTAGGTGTGTGTATATATGCATGTGATCGTTTATGTATGTGTGTGTGTGTGTGTGTGTGTGCGTGCGTGCGTGCGTGCGTGCGTGCGTGCGTGCGTGCGTGCGTGCGTGCGTGCGTGCGTGCGTGTGTGCGTGTGTGTGTGTGTGTGTGTGTGTGTGTGTGTGTGTGTGTGTGTGTGTGTGTGTGTGTGTGTGTGACTCTACCCTTAGACTTTTGCTTGTTGCACACACAGAAGAGTAAACCGTTCTCGCTATATAAGGGTTAGGCGCTTGAGGGATATTTCATTGCTTCGTCGCCACGAATCCCGTGCGTTAAGATGTGTGGCGGCTCAGCGAGAAGGAGGAATAGGGGGAAGGGGAAAAGGAGAGAAGACATGGACGGAGGGAAGCAGGAGGATGAATAGAGCCATCGGTAGGTCCAGCGCCAGCACATCCCAAAGGCCCGCGGTAATGGGAAGCTCTTGCTGAGGAAGTGACAATGTGACATACGTGCTACTGCGGCGTAGAGACCTCAGTTGTCTGGCAGCCGTTGCAGAGAGAAGGCTACGCAGGCCACCGCTCCTGGAATTCCCCCTATGTTCCGCTCCACGACACTTGCTCAGCTTCCAGAGAGTGGGTTACCGTATTCATTGCTTTCCTATCAGTGCCAACGTCCACAACCTCACCCTTGGCCTCATCCACGCGAACGGTGACAGTGTGACACTAGTGTTCCTCATTTTTTGTAAACCATGCGATAGCGCGTAACCGCATCCTGAGAGTTAGCGTGAAACTGACCGAGAGAGATTTGAGACAGAGTGAATGATGGTCCTAAATCTCCAAGTGACGTGAGTGAAGGGACAA
Source organism: Chionoecetes opilio (assembly GCA_016584305.1). Taxonomy (NCBI): domain Eukaryota; kingdom Metazoa; phylum Arthropoda; class Malacostraca; order Decapoda; family Majidae; genus Chionoecetes; species Chionoecetes opilio. The sequence goes on from JACEEZ010020928.1 coordinate 669,284, forward strand.
TCAGTGTTAAACAGTAAACTGCATAGCACGTGTTGTCCCCAACCCCATCACCTCTTCTTCACTCCCTCGCTCACTATGGGTGGAGAGTGAAGGACTACTTGATCCCTGACTTGTTCCCTCACTCATCCAAACTGTGCTGAAGGAGGAGAATCGAGTTAAAAGTATCGCTTTTGCGCTTCCTTTTCCCTTCATTGCCGCTTCATTGTCATCCATGCTCAGCATAACCACACGTTTAGATAAAGAAAAAGAAAAAAAAGAAGTGTAAAATCTGTGTTGCAAAGTCGACGTACGACTGACTGGGCACCATGATCTCAACCACTGCATCTTCCTTCTCCATATCCCATAGCGACAACAATTAACACACCATAACACAGGTGAGTGATAGATCAACGGCAGGTGCCGGCAAGCCCCTTCCACTATCGTACGGATCATAAATTAACCAACGACTGACCGACGTACGGCTAATTTAATTTGCAGTAGAAGTTAATACAATTATTGGAGAGAAGGGTTCAGAGGTGACGGTCTTGAAAATGGAATAAGGGATTAGGGAGGGAACATTAAGGCGAATAGTTAGGAGAGGACTACATGAAGGAAGGGAGTGTGGAAGGAGAGGGTCAATGGCAAAGAGAAAAAAACTTAATTACGTGCAAAACAGTTTCTTCAATGCGACGCATAAACTGATGAATAAGGATTTATTTTTAGCTGCAACAAAATAAAACAAAAATTATATTACCTACATTACATTATCCAGTGCCAGATGATGATAACTAAAGCCAGGATGAATTAAATCATTTTACCGGTTTTGAAAATTGCAGTATTAATTGAAGTGTCCGCGAAAAGAGGAAGTAATTGCACTCGTCAAAGGTCAAGGGTAAACACGATACTCTGGCTCTCAGCTATATAAAAGTCAGTCTCTTATACACCAACCTGTTACACACACATCCCAACCTAAAAACAATGTTTGCTACTAGGCATATCATGACATTTCATCCATTGATATTCGCAAAGATTACCTTAATCATAGACTATGCCTTAATATATAAAAATACAGTTGAGGAAATGTTGAGTGACTGAGCTGGAATAGGAGCCATGAAAATAAAAAAAATCGATTAAAATAGCACGTCTTTACCTGACTAACAAAATAAAAAAACATCAAAACATCTTCACCATTTTTACTAATTATACAACTCTTCCTCAAACTGTATGGTTATTAGCCGCTTTGCATAACATGAGTTTAAGCCCTACCTTGGATGCCATAATATAACCGAAATTCCTTATGAAAATGTTTCACGACACACACACACACACACACACACACACACACACACACACGCACGCACGCACGCACGCACGCACGCACGCACGCACGCACGCACGCACGCACGCACGCACGCACACACACACACACACACACACACACACACACACACACACACCGTAGTGTAAGGGTTAGCACGCTCGGCTCACAACCGAGAAGTCCCGGGTTCGATCCCCGGGCAGAGCGAAGACAGACGGGCGGTCTTCTTAAAACCGAAGCCCCTGTCCACCCAGCAGTGAATGGGTACCGGGTGTTAGCCGGGGTTTTGTGACCCGCCTCCCGGGGTGGTGGCCTTAGCCAGCAATAAAAACTAAGGATGAATGATAAAAATGTTGATATGGAGACGGGGCCATACGAGCGTCGCTCTGGCCCTGTAAAATACAACTAGATGAATACAACTAGATGAATACACACACACACACACTTACACACACCGCGCGATGGTCAGGTTGATAGCTTGCTGGCCTGCCATTCTGTGGTAGCTGGTTCGAATCCTCACTGCTCCCGGGGATTTGTTACTGGCAAATTCGGGCGGTTACTGTCCCACTTGAGCAGAAGGATGGAGGTGTGTGGTGTGTGAGGTCCCAACATTAGCTAAGGATCTGTAATATTGAGCTCCAAGTTCACACCGGGAAAGGTGAAACTGGCGATCGCTAGCCAGCTCGCGTGGACAAGACCATGGGTGAATAACACACACACTATATATCAAAAGAAAAAAAGAAAGAAAACCCTAGCCCACAAATGATTACTAAATTGATGACTAAGATGCATGCTATTGAGCTGCATGCAAGAATACCGATATATGTATATAGCAAGAGGTAGTTAAACAAATAATAGAGGACGATTACGGTATCGATATTTTTTTTCTAAGCAAGTAATATGTATGTCATATTATGCTGAAATATTCCTACATATTAAGTATATCAATGAAGGACAATCAGGACTCCTCGGCTTCTTTTTATATCTTTAGTGACCGACAACCTTTATTTGTACATACATTTTCTCTGAAATATTTGGAGAGCCATCTTTCCACTTGCCAAAATATTAACGGCAAAAATATACAGTATTTACGAAATAGCTTCAGCAGAATGTATCAAATGTACCGAATGTATCAAAATGAATATTTTTTACAATGGCACAGTGTATCTCCACATGTCATTATTGGATTCTTAGGATCGATTTTTAGTAAAACCAAGTTCAGTTTTTTGTTTTCTTTGTGCATTTTATTCGGCATCGTTGTACCGCTTATATAATTAATTATATTAATTATTATATAATAGCTCAATAATAAGATAACATATTAGTTCAGTTATGATAGCTGTAAAACTCTTGATTCACTTATGTGTAGATACAGTGTATGTTAAAGATAATATAACAGGACAGGAATACACAAAAAAGAACATCGAGCCATAAACCATCTTTTTAACATAAAACATACAACATGGGCAGAAAGACAGTGAATAAATAGGAAGATATTGACGCTGCTTAAAAAAAGGAAAAATATGAAGGGGTGAAATATAAATACCAATTCATTATTCCCACGCTTTTTTGACATTGCTCGCGTGAAAAGTTTTTGTGGTAAAGAAAGAGGAGTCCATTAACTTTCCACAAACATGATAATGCAGCAAATTAATCCTACTTACTTACTTACACACACACACACACACACACACACACACACACACACACACACACACACACACACACACGTCTAACTGATCTTGGCATAGCTGTGGACCGAGCTAACCAGGACCTAACCCCAGACAGGAATTCTTATGGCAAAAAATTGGTGGAGGTTTGTAAAAACAATCAAGTATTTATATTTAATGGTAGATTAGTTGAGGACTGTGCTGTGGGAAAATTTACAACAACACATACTACAACTATAGATTATTTTCTATGTTCCCCATTAGTTATGCAGTGTGTTGTAGTTTTTAGAATACTTTATTATGATGCATTATTCTCTGATGTACACTGTGGGCTACATGCACAACTGAAATTCAATAGTACAGGTAATGTACCCAATGTAAATACAAAAGATGCTGAAGAGGTAAGCCAGGCAAGTGTGAAACCAGGAAAATGGAATGCTGAAAAAATGAGTGTGTATGAAAGGAACATTGATGTAGGCAAGGTAAATGGGATAATAGCATATATAGATGAATTATTATCTGTCGATGATATTAATCCGGAACTAAAGCAAATTTTGATTGAGCCTGCACTTACAACCTTTCCACAATATAAGAGGAAAACACATCTAAAAATGAGTAATAATGCCACCTTAGAGAGGTATGATAATCAGTGTTGGAAAGTAAGAAAAGAATATCACAAAGCCAGGCATAAATACAATTTGCGTAGGAATAGGGTAAATTTTAATATTATGATTGACAAAAGCAAAAGATACAAAGGTGAATTAAAAAGAATAAAATCAAAAAAAAAGGGGAAAAACTTAAAAAGGAATTTTAAAAAAAAAACAGAAGCTGGCCCTAAAGATATGAAAATCCTAAATGGTCAAAAAGAACTAAGATTCCCATTACACTAAACAATTTTTATGAGATTTTAAAAGTTGCCAGTATGACAGTAATTCTAACACCCAAATAAACAAATCACAGATTATAAAACAATATGACCCCCTTACAAATCTTAAGACCCATAATGAGGAAGAGGTAAGAGAAACATTAAGAAACAAAAAAAATAAAAACCCCCCGAACGGGGACATGATTTAAAAATAATTTTAAAAATCTCGCCTTTTTGTTCCCTCTATAGGGAAAAGCTATTTAATGGAATATTGATAGGGTATCAGCCATCTAGTGGCTTTTTGGAGAGGTACATCTTAAAAGAACAAAGGAGACATTCAAAAACCCCAAATTTACCAGGCAAAAGCTGCCGGGAAAAACTGTTACCTCTGTACTCAATGATAGACTAACAAAATATTTTTTAATACTACAATTTTATTGATGAAACCAAAAGGGTTTTAGGCAGGGGAGACTTTACCTTAGACCAAATATTTTTGCTTAAATGCGTAATTGATTTGTTAAAAAGGGAGAAAAAAAAAATTTTTTTTGTTTAATTCTTGGACTACAAGAAACCCTTTTGTTTGTTGTGGCGCGAGGGGTTTGGGTAAACAGAGAGGGAGAAAGGAATGGGAAAATTGAATGTAATCAAAAATATGTATAGAAAACACGGGGTCTTGGAAGTTAAACAAGAGATGCCATACATTTTGTATGCACATGGGATAAGGCGAGGAAAAAATTTGTCGCCCCTGCTTTTCGCTTTTTCTTTAATGATTTTGAAAGAAATTACTTTAATGTAACTGAAATTTTTTAGATTTTGGCCCATGATTTGATAAACTCCTAATTTGAAACTTTATTTTCAATGTACGCAGAGATACAATTATATTGGAAGTGAGGAAAAAAAAAGAGGCCATAAAATTTTTTTTTACTTTTAAAGAGTGGAAATTAAAGAAAAAAAAAAAAAAAAAAATGGGGAAAAAAAAAAATTTTAAAATTTTTTTTTTAAAAAAAATGTTAGGTTGGGTTGAAAATTAAATATTTTTTAATTAAAACCCAAAGGCAGGTTTCCCTAAAGGAGAGGAAAAAAATTTAAAAAAAGGGAAAACCCCGGCAAAAATTTTTTAAAAAAATGGTTTTTACCCCCTTAACAGGTTTTAAAATTTTTGGTTATCCTTTAACTTTAAAAATTTTTTTCAAAAACCCTTTTTTTAAATTTGGGCCCTTTTGTTTGGGGGTTTTGAAAAGGGTTTTGGGTTAAAATTAAAAAAGGGGGGGGTTTTTTAAAACCAAAAATTTTTTAAAAATTTGAATTGGGTTTGGGGGGAAAAAATTTTAAAATTTGGGGGGGGTTTTGGGGGGGGGAAAAGGCAGGGGGGGGGGGGCCCCCCTTTTGGGTCCCCGGGGGGGCCCCCCCCTAAAAAAGGGAAAAATTTTAAATTTAAAAAAGGGGTTTTTAAAAAAAAAAATTTTTTTTTTATTAAAAATTTTCTTATTCCCCCTAAGGGGTACCCCGGGGGCAACACCAGGCCTTGGAAAAAATTTATCTTTTAAAAAAAAAAACCCCCCTTTTTCCAAAAGATTGGTATCCGATTTTCCCCAAAATTTTAATTTTCGGAACCACCTCCGCGGGGGAAAACCCCAAAATAAACCCCTTGGGGGCAAAACCCCCCGTTGGGGGGTAAACCCCAAAATTTTTAATTTAAAAAAAAGGGGGGAAAGGGTAGGGGGGGTTTTACCCTCCATATTGCCCATTGAAAAAGAGGGGGGAGTTGGGGGTTTTATCCAAATGGCCCCATTAAGGTTTTGGAGGGGGGGAAAAAGTAGTGGAAATGTGCCCAAAAATTTTTAAAAAAAAAAATTTTATTTTAAAAAAAAAAATATTTTCACTATTTATTATCAGGGGGGTTTTTCTACCCAAAATTTTTTCCTTTTTTAAATAGTTAAAAAAACCCAAAACCCCAAAAAAATTTTCCCGGAAAAAAAATCTTTTTTTGTGGGTTTTGGAATGAAAAAATTCTTTCTCCCCTTCCCCAAAATTTTTTTAGGGGACTCCAAACGAAGACGCGCCAGAAGACAGCAAACCGATGTGGGTAAAAAACAAAACCCCCCCAATTCGTTGGTAGGTCAAAAATTATTTATATAAAAAATTTCAATGTTTGTTGCATTGGGGAATATGTTAGGGTTATACACTTCTCCATGGGTTGCCGCATTAAGAAATTAAGAATGAGTGTGGTATTTTCAGGGATGTGGTTATAAAAAAATGGCCCAACACTATATGGTTTAAGAAAGCAGTTGAAGGAGTTTAAAAGATCAGGGTTACTGCTGGCATATAATTACAAAAAAAAATTTTATATAGTAACTACAAGATATTTCAGCGATTTAGGTATGCAGGTGTACCTCGTCAAACTCCCAAAAAAGATTCGCATCCAGGTAACTAGATTCAGAACAAGAACAATAGACTACCAAAAAATGTTGGTAGATAACAGGTGAAAAACGAAAGTGTTTTTTGCAAGTGTTTTGCTAATGTTGTAAGGGTGAAATTTCTGTTTCTTTCGAATGTACTAACGAGGAAATTGTAAGGGGGGGATTGTTTTGCAAAATACTAAACAATTTGGCCAACGCATTTTAAGTATTTTGCTTTAATCAAAGTAACAGGGTAAATTTTTTTGAAGAACTTGTCAGATTCATCGATCAATTTTTGAGCATTTTTAGATGACAAAAACAAGTATATGGGGTTTTTATTAGTTATTTTTTATTTACTTTTTTTCAGTGTCACTTAGTAATGGAAATTTACAATTGGATTTCTCCTCTTTCAGTTTACGAAAATAAATTCGATGTTTTTTAGTTGTTTAAAAGCCCCCGCCAAATTTAATGATTTATGGGGCTGTGCTCCTACTTTTATTTTAAAAGTTGGCAAAAATGTATTATATTATATTTTTATATTCACCCACACACCCACCAAAACACACACACACACACACAACACCACAACACACATTACATATATATATAATTATAATATTATATATATTTTATTTATGTAGGCCTTATATTATACATTATTATATATATAATTTTTATATAAAATATAATATATATATATTAAAAATTTTATTAATACAATATATATATCTTGACATTTCAGGGTGACAAAGACATCGCATTCTTGGGGTTTTTTATGCGCAAAATTTTTGCCAAAAAACCCCGGCACATAGGGAGGGGAGGTGAGAGTGTACTCACTACGATTGTGATACCTTGCCCTCCCTGGTGTGGGAAGATTTTTAGTTTATATTTTTAGTTGGTAATACATCTTGACATTTCACCCTGATTTCACCCTTGACATTTGTCACCCTGAAATGTCAAGATGTATTACCAACTAAGAATATCAACTAAGAATCTTCCCAGCAGCCCAGGGAGGGCAGGTATACACAGATCGTCACGTGAGCTACACTCTCACCATGCCTAGCCTGATGATGCCAAGTGTCTTTGGCGAAACGTTGCGCATAAACAACCCCAAGAATGACGAGTGTCTTTGTCACCCTGAAATGTCAAGATGTATTACCATATATATATAATATATATTATAATATAAAATATATACATATATATAATATATATATATATATATATATATATATATTATATATATATATATATATATATTATATAATATATATATAATATATATATATATATATATATATATATATATATATATATATATATATATATATATATAATATATATATATATATATATAATATATATATATATATATATATATATATATATATATATATATTATATATATATATATATATATATATTATTATCTTATTACTATTAACCAACCTAATCAAGTACCTAGCAGTCAAACAAATTATTTTAAACACAAAGCTGAAACTAAAGAAGATCGACACCGCGAAGCAACGCAGCAACTAATGAAATGCATCTATTTATATTTTAAATGATCAAGAATCCTGGTGGCAAAGCTGCATTTCATTATTATAAAGGGTTATAACACAGACACAAATTGCTTTCCGATGGCATTAAAGCATAATTATATATTGAAAGTCAAGGTTTCTGGTCCAGGGCAAGAAGATATAATACTAGCGTAATTACTGGCCAATTGCAACAAGGATATCATTTATACTACAATATATGGTAATACAGTAAAACTGTATATGGCACGAATTCTGCCGGACGGAAAGAGGTGGTTGAGGATGATGAGGACGAGGAGGAGAACGATGAGAAGATAAGAGGAGGAGGACAAGGATGAGCACTGCAGCTCGTAAGCCGAAGTGGAGGAGGAGGACGAGGAGAAGCATTAATAGTAGTACTACAAATGGTAAACAGCATGGAAGATAATAATAGTGATTTTCCATATGTAACGTTTTTGACAGATCGAAAAAGTCAGCAGGACGGGATAAGAGTAGCTACGCTGTCTATCGTAGGAAGGAATTGTAAAAAATCAGTTAAGAGAACCCCACAAGATCAGTGGAATGATGGAAAATAAGCGAACTTCATGTAGTGCCGACCGGGGTAATTTGGTCCTTCCAACGGACCGGTTCTATTCGGACCGCCATTTTTGCTTTGGTGGTTGTTTCAATATAAATAAGAGTGTAACAGTTTTGAATATCCCATGTAGTAAAACAACCATTTTAACATTTCTAGTATTAATATGAATATAAATATCGATATGTAACTGAACCCAGAAACCAAAATAGAAAATGAGTAAAATGACAGCAAAAAAAAGTTGCGGCAAAGTTTGTTTACAAAATCAGCTGATATGGCGAACTTTCATGGGATTCAAATACGAGACGGAGTACATTCTTGTAAATAAGCGTATATAGAGTGTTTTTCCTCTACTTTAACATGAAAATATCAAAAATGCTCTATCTTGTCTCATTTTTGTATGATCAATGCTCAGTTTGGGTCCGTATTTACCCCGGTGACAAAAACACTCACGGGGTAAATTGGACCCAGTGTAATGTACCCCCCACGGCATATCACGGTGAGGATTAACTGCTTATTTGCACTTGTTTTGTTTCAGATTGTTGAATGCTAATATGGAATTAGTTTAAGGGTGCTGGTATATAAATTAAGGGTAAATTTTTACTCAAGGACCAGAATTCTCTACACAATTGGGAGAATGATTTCTGTTTACCTTAATGGATACGGTAAATGTGCAGTTTCAACCAATACTTCCTATAAACCAATACTCTCCTGACATAACTGGGGGGCTATGCCCCCCCATACCTCCCTGCTAGTTAACTAACCTAACATGGGCATTGATTACGTAACCTAACGGTATTATTTTACATTGGGACCGAAATTCCCTACACAATTGGGAGTGTGGTTCTGTTTACCTTATTTAATTCTAGGAAACATTTTCTCTATGAGTTTCCGTCGCAAATCATTACTTTCGAAGATAATGACATGTTCATAGGGAGGCGAGAGCCAAGTGTTTACGTGCGCCTGACTCTTCTTCCTCTTGTGACCTGCATCGCCTCTGTTCTTCCCTTGCCGCGGACACTTTTTTAATGCAGATTTGACATTAGTTTGGAGGTTAAAGCGTGTGTTAGGTTAGGTTAGTTAGTCAAAAGGTGGGGTTAGGTTAGTTTAATTTTCATATCTCCTATACACTCGGATCTCCTTCCTATTAAAAACAAGAAAAAGAAGAAAGACTAGGAACTCAAAGACTGGAACCCAAACGTGTGCGTGTTGGTCATCTTTTCCGCCTAACCAGAGAATGTGAAGAACAGCTCACATAATGTTTGATAGTGTCCATGGGCATGGTGTGACATGTTGTTTAAGTTTTTGGAGGTTTGTCAAATTTTTAAGAAATATTTTTTTTTTTATATATATATATGACCAATTTACCCCAGAGTTAGGTCCGATTTACCCCATTTAGTGTAACAATGCGGTCCGCACTTCGCAGTGTATTGCTAACAGAGCTATAATGGAAATTTGTTCAAACTTTAATGACATATAGGTAGTGACCCTCCTATGATTGTATTAACTTTTTGTTTGTTTATTTCAATAGATATGGAAACTAGATCAAAGTTTGTCAAAACCAGGACCAAATTACCCCGGTCGGCACTAATACTAGGAAGGAGGAGTAAGAAGAAGCAGCATTTATTTTTCAGCAGTTATATCAGCAAATTCCCTCGCTATAGATCAAAGGGTCTCCTGGTATATATATATATATATATATATATATATATATATATATACATATATATATATATATAAATATATATATATATATATATATATATATATATATATATATATATATATATATATATATATATATATAAATATACATATATATATATATATATATATATATATATATATATATATATATATATATATATATATATATATATATATATAAATACCAGGAGAACTTTTGGTCTATAACGAGGATATGTGTGCTGAACTAACAAACTACACTTAAGAGTATAGTTAAAAAGGACATCATGCCCTAAAATGATAGGAACATTGAAATTCATTAGTGAAGAATGAGAGTAATGTAAATATATGTTGTAATATGCAAGCTAAAACTACCGTTAAGTAATCAATCAGAGGGATGCTAATAATATAATTTGCAGGGCAATACACAAACCCATTTGCTTTAATGTACGCGTCTATTATATTTGTAATTGTAGTTATTACTGCGACAACATTAGGTGGTAATTTGTTCCACCAATTGAAAACTCTGAGGTTAAAAAATAAAATAATATATATATATATATATTTTGATTATCTATGATGAAACACTGTCCATTCAGATGCAATCCGTTGCTTCTTGTTGTCGCTTGCTTGAAGTAAGAGAACAAAAAGGTTCTCTTGATTGATGATATTGAATCTTTTAACCTTTACAACGTTCACAAAGTTAATTTAACGCTGCAACTATTTTCCTACTTTTTCTTACTATATAACGCGTCAACGGCGTTAAATTAACGCCGTGCCATTAACCATAGTAATAGTCCTCGAAAATGTTTTGGCTTTGTGGGCTGAGTTGCCACAATTACCCCAGGACAGGACAACACTACCCAGTGGTTCGGGTACTGTTGGAAACCCCTCTTATTAGGGATTTGTGCTGAGTTATTGTATCGCTGAACATCACGGGTTTTTTATGTCAGGGGTTGTCTGTCAGCCACCGACACATCTACCCGTAAATTTGTAACACTGCTGAGTGCTTGAAAGACTGCTGGCGACCACGTTATTCACACACTTTGAGTAAAGCATTGTCTTTCGCCTTCGCTTCTCTAGGTTTACTTCAACAAAGACAACTAGGACATGTATAGGACTAGGCTAGAATACTAACATTTCGAACTTGTCGCTCGAAAATTGATAACAACTAGGACACGTCTTCATATAGTAATTAGTTGAAAAAACAATTACAAAAACGTGGTAAGTGTGTAAGTGATACAGACGCAAAAAATAGTGATAGGAGCACAGCATATAATTGTTTGCCCGTCGTGTAGAAGTGAGTGTGAACACAAAATGATGTAAAGATAAACCATGCATGTATATAAAACTGATAAATCACATAAATACTGATTAGCCATCACAATATTTATATATATATATATATATATATATATATATATATAATATATATATATATACTATATATATATATATATATATATATATATATATATATATATATATATTATATATATATATATATATATATATATATATATATATATATATATATATATATATATATATATATATATATATATATATTATATATATATATATATATATATATATATATATATATATATATATATATATATATATATATATATATATATATATATATATATATATATATATATTATATATATATATAACTATTTACGTACAAATAGATAATATAATGAACAATTGAAAAGTATGTATTTACGTAAACAATATAATCTTACAATTTCTTACAATATATAAACAATATTGGAACAAATGTCAAACCTAAAAATATTGTACGTAAAAGTGTATTGAATTTGAAAACTATGGCATTTAGTGAAAACTAGCCTCATTGCGCTACACAGCGCTACATTGGCAAAAACTGCTCCACTCCTCACAATCTGTCATGTGAAAATAAACTGTACGGTCGCTGCACGACTGCTTTCACGCATGTTGCCCAAACCAGCGATTGGTCAGTGCTACAAAAATATGTACCTGTTAGTAAAAATTGTATGTTCTATTATCATTATATGATTTTTAAACACCATTTCTGCAAAAACAAATCCATCGAAAAGCTATCGACGCTAGCATGTATCTTGGCCATTACATTTGGCTGATGCTGTATCGCTTAAGGATCTTAATAATTAAGTTTATATCAAGTCCCCACAAATGATACGATTCTTTAAGGAAAAGATATTACGTTTTCACAATCTCTTTTCATAATATGAACTTTGCAGGGATGGAATCAGTTTGTTGCTTTTTTTTTAGGCTGATTCTAATTTCCCTTCATCATTTACGAAACAGGGCGACCAGAGTTATTGAACAACATATTATAATTGCAGTCTAACCAATCACGTGTATACCCGCGTCATTACTTTTGGAATGTTATGTACAAAGTTGTGGAAATTATCCACTATAACACTCTAAATATAGAGTTAGTTTTGTCTCCCCCCTTTATAATGAGGGAGGTGTTGTTCGCTTACCTATAGGGAGGAGAGTCAAAATATAATAAAGCTATTATTTGTGGTAATGTTTACCACATTAATAAGCTATTACTTATGTGGTAATAAGTGGTAATGGTTTTTGGGGAAAATTAAGGTAATTTAAGTAAAATAAAATTATCGGGATGTGGTAAATAAACAATCCCATTGGTATTTTAACCATTACCACTTTAATTAGAAACGATTGATTTAAATATAAGCAGCAGCTATAATATTTCGCATCAGGGCTCGCGGTTGAAAGGGAATTCAGTTCACTCCCAGATCCAACCACACATCTTCTCGTAACCTTGTAACACTTCTGAGTGCTTAAAAGAGTGTGGCATCCACATTATTTACACATTTTGAGTAAAGCATTATCATTCGCCCTAGCTTCTCGAGGTTCACTTCAACAAAAACAACTAGGACTTGTCTAAGACTAGGCTAGAATACTAACGTTTCGAACTTGTCGCTCGACAATGACAACAACTAAGACACTTCAAATAGAAATCAGTTGAAGAAAACAATAAAGAAATGTGGTATATATATAAATATTTATATAAAGTCATATATGCTTAACCCCGTAAATTGGTGTCATCTGCAAATCTCGATATTGAAGAACAAGCCCGTAGGGCTAGATCAAATTGATATATATATATATAATATATATAATAATATAATAAAGATATATATTCAATACAT
>JACEEZ010020928.1:700000-727500 GCA_016584305.1 Chionoecetes opilio
TGAATGACGTAGAAAAATGCAGAGTAGAATCATCAGCGTATGATTGGATAGGGCATTCATTGAGTTAGACTTAGAATATAATTAATTAATAATAGAAAAAGAAAATATCTAAAGAAACAAAGAGCGAGCGAGAGAGAGAGAGAGAGAGAGAGAGAGAGAGAGAGAGAGAGAGAGAGAGAGAGAGAGCGAGAGAGCGAGAGAGAGAGTGAGCGAGAATGAGACTCCTCTCTCTCTGCCTCTCTCTTTCTCTCTCTCGCGCTCTCTCTCTCTCTCTCTCTCTCTCTCTCTCTCTCTCTCTCTCTCTCTCTCTCTCTCTTTCTCTTTCTCTGTATATATCTATCTCTATATATACATTGTCAGGCTGCAATTTTGTTAATATATCCACCTTTGGTTTACCTTTTTGTCCACAATCGCAGAAAACGAGGTAATTTGTTTCTACAGTGATAATATTGAAGTAAAAAAGGAAAGCTCTCTCTCTCTCTCTCTCTCTCTCTCTCTCTCTCTCTCTCTCTCTCTCTCTCTCTCCTCTCTCTCTCTCTCTCTCTCTCTCTTCTCTCTCTCTCTCTCTATTTATCTCTATCTCTCTCTCTCTCTCTCTCTCTTACTTCTTCTCTTTTCCATCTAACATCACTTCCGAAGCTAGATCTGTATATTTGTATTTCGATCTCGTATTTTCCTTTAAATTTTCTGAACCGTGCCCACCCTCGCTCCTGGGTGCCCCCTCTACACACCCTTCCTTCACCAGATCTACCCTATTTTCATATTACTCTCCCTCTTTTTTGTTTTACCCTCTTCCCTCTAAATGTCCCAAACTATAACTTTATCAATGCCATTCCCTACTCCCTTTACCTTCACCTCGCCTCATCATCCCTTTCTCCTCCCTCCTACCTATTCTGCCTCCTGCCGATATAGACACATGTTGACGTGAGGCTGAACAAACAGGCGTATATCCAGACTAAGACCGGATTGCCCCGAACTGTTTACATGAACAGCCGGTGACGCGCGAGCTAGTGTAAACAACCATTCATTTGTGATACTCCAGGCATACCAACACACCGTCCTCCTACACCGCCCAACGTTAGACAAAATAAGTGATGGCGTGTATATATCGTGGTGGTGGGAGGGAGGGGTGCGTTTATGGACGGGTGTTCTACCTCCATGGTGTGACGCGAGGGTGTTTGGAGAAAAGGGTGAAGGTGTGTGTGTTGAGAGGAGAACAAGGTATAACGGAACATTGGAGGAGGAATGAAGTGTTCGGGTGAAGAAAGGATATTTAGGGGTTGGATGCAAAAGTGAACGTGCAGTGCATGGTATATGCATGCAGTGTAGGGGAAAAACAAAGGTCATAAAAAGGGAATAAATGATGTGGAAGAGTGGAAAGAAAATATCAAATGATATGTTGGCCGGCAGGTCAATATGAAAGAGTGCGGAAGAAGCTGAAGGAAGAGAAGGAGAGAAGGGTATGTTTGGATGGCGAAAATAAAGTAATGTTGACTTTTTCACTTGTAGCAAAATAAGACGAAATTGAAAGAATGTGCCCTGTTTGAAAAGAAGCAGGAAATAACAAGAAATACATATATGATAAAATAAGTCTAGACGAAGACGAATATTCTTCTCTCTGGGTCTGTAGGTTTCACATTACGGTTGACGATTTGTGATATTATTCATTCTTCTTCTTTGTAAAGAGACATCATCCGTCAGACCAAGAAAATTATGGAGAGCTGGTGCAATTCTAACGCCACAGAAAAGAGCCATGACATAACAGTTTTTTACCGGGCTTTCTTCTCCCCCGCTTACAAGGAAAAACAAAGAATAATATCACAAATCGTCAACCGCAATGTGAAACCTACAGACCCAGAGTGAAGAATAAAACTACAACAAATACATTACAACAAGAAAACCAGCAACCTCCTTCTCCGAAACAGCCCAAGCCAGATGAAAGAGACAATCCAGAAGTCACATGTCGTTTATAGGATCACGTGCAAACGAAGAAACTGTGAAATCCTCCCCTCCTCCTACATCGGCATGACAACAACGAAGCTGTCTCGACGTCTTATTTGCCACTTAACTTCAGGAGCCTCAAAAATTCACCTACTAGAGAAGCACGGCATCACCATCACAAGAGGATTTTTAGAAGAAAATACAGAAATGGTCGACATGTGCACAGATATACGGCGACTTCCAATTTTAGAAGCACTGTACATAAAATATATCAATCCCGAGCTTAATGTACAAGCACACGACCTAAAAGCTCTCCCAAGCATGATAAGAAAAAAGGGTAGCGATACCCAACCAACAGAGACGCAAAGCAGGGAGGAGCAGAAGTCATCCACCAATGAGCGTCGCCCGCTCTAGCGCGAGGCCGCCAGACTTCTCTTTAAGTAACGTATCATACTGCACCCACATCATGCTCACCTCTACATACGAGGAAAAAACATCTCCCCACGCTGCTGAAGAAGGGTCCATGACCCGATATCGCGATACAGCAAAATAACCAGCTACGGTGAGGTCATAAACTTGACCACTAAAGAGAATAAGACACTTTTAACAACATGAGACAACATTTTGAATAAGATAATAAACAGTGAACCAGCTATCACTTTTAACAAGTTCTGTCTATGAGAAAATGTCCTGCCCGTAATACTTTATATTATAATATATTAATATATATATATAATATATATATATAATAGATAGATATATAGATATATACAGTTATAATATAGATAGAAGATATACATGTATAGATAATAATAGATATAATCTAATATAGTAAAAATGATATAATATATAGATAATATAAAGAATATATATATATATATAATATATATATATATTTTAATATATAAAATATATAATAATGTATATATATATTAATATATAATTATATAATATATAATTTTATATATAATATCTATAGATACATGGATATATATATATAAGATATATATATAATAATATATATATAACATGTATATATATATATATAATATATATATAGATAACATGTATTCATATATATTATATAATATATATATAGATATATATATCTTATAAGATATTATATATATACATTATATAATTATATATATTAATATATATATATATATATATATATATATAAAGAGTAATATATTTTAGTATATATATATACATGTGTAAAAATATAATAATATATATATAATGTATAATAATATATATATATATTATATATATATAATATTATAAATAATAAATACATATATATATATATATAAAATATAATATACATGTATATATATATAAATTAATTAATTATATATATATATATATATATAAATAATGTTATACATTATATAAATTATATATAATTATATATATATAATATATAAGTATATTATAATATTATTAATATATATATATTATATATATATATAATTTCATGTATATATATTATATATTATTAATAAAATAAATAATATATATATATACATGTATATTAAATTAGATATATACTTTTATATATATATTAATAATATATAATATTATATATGATTAATATAATTTTATTTTTTTTTTTTTTTGAAATATATAGGTTTTAAAGATATTTTATAAAAGATTTGGGAAAAAAAAAATTTGGTAAAAGAAAAATGGGTATAAGTTTTTTTTTTGTTTTTTTTTTTTATAAATATAAAAAAAATATAAATTTTTTTATATATATATATATATATATAATATATAATATAATATATATATAATATATATATATATATATATATATATATATATATATATATATATTATATATTATATATATATATATATATATATATATATATATAGATATATAATATGATTAATATATATTAATATATATATATATATATATATATATATATATATATATATATATATATATATATATATATATATATATATATATATATATATATATATATATCAGTCCTCGGACTGATAGTCTTCGATCTTTATATCACCACCGCAATATATATTTTTATTATTTTTATTTTTTTATCTTTTAGCGTAAGTTTCATGATCATTCTATTTATGAAATTGCAAACTGCATTCCTCCTCCCCTCCCGCGGCCTCGCAAGTATATATATATATATATATATATATATATATAATATATATATATATATATATATTATATATATATAGATATCTATATATATAATTATACATATATATATATATATATATATATATATATATATATATATATATATATATATAATATATACAGTAAATAACTCATTCACATTATATTTTTGCCCGTAATCATGCCAAATCTTTACTTCAACTTACCAAAAATGCCTTCATTCATAGAAAATGTCAAAATCTTTCTGAATCAAATTCGTCTCGTGACCTCTGGCATCTAGTATATAACATCTCTTACAATTTTTCTACTCCATCTTTTCCTCCTATGCTTCACCCAGATGGCTCCACAGCTGTCTTATCATTTTTCTAAAGCTGATCTCTTCGCTCAAACCTTTGCTGAAAATTCAACTCTGGTTGATGAAAGGCTTGCTCCTCCTTCTCCTCCACCCTCTGACTATATTATGCCTTCCTTCGTAATGATGTTTTCTTTGCCCTTTATGGCCTAGATCCTCGGAAGGCTTACGATCCTGATGGAGTCCCTCCTTTTGTTCTAAAAAAACTTCTTTTGGGTCCCTTGCACCTTCCCGGGTCATATTTTTTTCCGTTTTTGGTCTATCTACTTCCCGTCTTCCCTTTCCCTTGTTTGGTATTTTTTGCTCACATCCAACCTGTTCCTAAAAAGGGTGACCGTTCTAATCCTTAAAAATTTCTCCCCCCTAAATTTTGGGAACCTTTCCTCCCTTTTTCAAAAAAATTTTGAATTTATATTTTAAAAGAAGATTTTTAAAGCCTATTTTGCTCACAACCTTCTATTGATCTTTAAAGTAGGGTTTTTCCGAAAAGGGGGCGATTACTGGCGTTTCTTCTGTTTTTCCTAAACTGAATTTTGGGTAAACCCCTCCTTTTAGGGGTTTCGGGGGAAACTTTTTGCTGTTGCCCTTGACATTCAAAAGTTTTTGATAGATTTCCGGGCCCAAAAATTTTTTAAAATTTCTAAACAAAACATCTTTGGGTTTTAATCCTTCTCAAATGTACCTTAAATCATAATTTTTTCTTTTAAAACCTTTATATTGCGGGCTACTGTTTAACGGACATTGTTCTTCCCCAAAAATCATAAATAGTGGTTTTTCCCCAGGGCTCTGCCCCAAATCACCCCTCTCTTTCTATTATTCATTAATATACTAAATCAAAACTAAAACCCAACCCACCCCCTACGCTGATGATTCTACCCTGCATTTTTCCAACGTCGTTTATAAGAAGCCCAAACTCAACAGGAACAAAGTGATTCATGGAGTTTCCCCAAAACCTAGCCCCCAACTTTGATCTTGTTTAAAATTTAAATTTAGAGCAAAGCAAAACCTTGTTTATTTCAAGGGCCTCAAATCCCTCTTTTTTCCCCCCCTATCTATTTCAAAAAACCCAAAACCAGAAAAAACTATCCCTATTTTAAATGACACTCAAATTCCCCTTCTTTTTACAATAAACTTTTTGGCCCTACCGGTACTAAATATTTTAAAACGGAAATCTATATCACATTATTAAAATACCCTTTTGAAAAGTTATGGTGTCCCTTTTGGGGCCCCCGGGCGTCCTTTTTTTTCCCCCTTTGTTTTTAAACCGGGGCCTTATCCGCCCCATGTTGGAGTATTCTCACATTTTTTGGGGGGGAGCCACCTACAGTTCTTTTTAACGGGGTTGAGTCAAAAGTTTTTAGTCAATAAAACTCCCCTCACTGCCCGGACTGTTTTTCCCAATCTTTAAATCACCGCCGAAAATGTTGGCTTTCTTGCTATCTTTACTGCTTTTTCATGCTCACGCTCTTTTAAACTTGCTAACTCCATGGCCCCCCCCCCCGCGGCCTCGCTGCCAAAGACCTTCTACCATTCTCATCCATATTCTGTCCATCTTCCTAATGCAAGGGAATTCATTTATCTTTACTCTTTTCCCTTTCATTGGGTTAAACACTGGAACCCCTTTTCCCCTGTTTCTGTTTTTCCACTTTCCCTATAATTATTATCTTTCAAAAGAACGTGACAAGACACCCCCCCGAACAAAATTTGGGCCCCCACTCCCATTTTTTTTGTATTATTTTTACTGTTTTTCTTTATGGGGTTTGGACAACAAAGGGGGTTTTTGTGCTACCCTTTTTTGTTGTTTCCTTGGCCAGGATTTGGGTGTAAAAAAAATAATTTATAAAATTATATATATATAATATATATATATATTTTAATTTTAAAAATATAATATATATATAAAATATTATATAAAAAATTATATAATGTTTATAAAATATATATATTTTATATTTATAATATATATATTATTTAATAATATATAGATATGATTTTTAAAATTAATTAATATATATAATTATATATAATATATATTTTATAATAATATATATTTTAAAAAATAAAAGCGAAAGTGTGTGTGTGTGTCTGTTTTGTGTGTGTGTTGTCCGCTCTGGGGTTCCCCCCCCCTTGGCGGAACCCTTTCAAAAGGGCCCATTTTTTGCCGTATAATATGATATATATATATATAATTAATATATTATATATTTTAATTAGGGTGGTCCAAAAAAAAAAAGTTGGGAATTTTTCTCGCGGGTTTTGCCAAAACGTTCCTGACTTTGCAAAACGCAAAAAAAAAAAAAATAGCAGTTTTTTGGAGGTGGTTTGGTGTCCATAAAAGTCTCTCAATTTTTCTCAAGGGTTTCCCATTATATTTCCCCAATAAAATTTGAAAAAAAAAAAGAAAAGAGCAAAAAATGTTTCTTTCTGAAATATTTTTTCAACTCAATGGGGTGAGGGTAGTTCCCCCGGGTGATTTCCCCCACCTGGAGGGTCCTGTTTTGGTTTTTTCTCACCTTTGGGTTTTGGGGGGTCGTTTGTACGAGGAAATCATCCCCCCCCCAGCTCGGCCCCGCCGTTTGTGACGTTAAAGGTCTTAAACTTGGCCACCCCCTTCTGGTACCCCCAGGGTTTGTTCCCACTCGCCCCAAAAGGGGGAAAAGGAAGGGTGTCGAGGGGTTGAGGGGGTGGCGCGCGACAGAGGGCCTGGGGGTTAAAGGGAGGGGAGGAGGATTTGTGAGTGATCCGCACCTTGTTTAAACCCCGGATTCGGTCGGGGTTTTTTTCCCTTTTCCTGGGTTCCTCTTCCCAATCTTCTTTTTTTCCCCTCCATGCTGTCCCCCTCCGAGAAAAGAGACACCCCACGAAAATCGGCCCCCGAGGTCCCAAGAGGGGCGGGAGAATGGGGTGAGGGTCGTATTTTCCCCCGATCCCCCTTCCGTTGATCCCCGGGAAAGTGGTGCAGGCCCCCTTTCACGAGGTTGAGGGTTTGAACGCACCCTTGGGGTCGCCACCCCCCGCCTCCATCCAGGGCGCGCGACGAGTGAGGGGAACGAACGAAGAGAGCGATCTCTTAAAGCCCTTCCCTTTCCCCCCCCCGCGTTGTCATTTGCACGGGGAAACCGGAACATGCGGATCTTGAGAACTTAGATTGCCTTTGCCATCCAACGGGCGTGGGGGAAAGGCCCCCCCCTTCTTGATGGGCTGACGGGGGTTTTTCCGGGGTGAGTAAAGAGGGACAGGTTTCCCCAAATCGCGGTAGTCCTCTCGGACTTTCTTCGACTGGATCCCTCTCTCCACGCCCCCGATCGAGCCTCCCCTTTCCCCGACCCGGGAAAGAGATCCCTCCTCGGGTCGACGACGTTGTCGATGGCTCGGGATTTCATTAGGGGTGTAGGGCCACTGTTCCCCGGGAAACGCTTGAACAACTGAATCGTTTGGGCCAGAGGGGTGGCCCCATCACCTCCTTGAACGCAGCGGCCCCGGGGGTTTGTTTTGAGGGCGTGGTGGGGGCAGGAAGGGTTTAGAAGGGGTTTTCCCCAAAACTTCTTCTAGAAAAACGCCAGCAACCGGTTTTGAATTCCTGTATTTTCTGGGTGTCGTGTCGAAAGACCTACCGGGCCCACCTTCTCCTTGATACCCCAATCGCCAGAACTTTCCCCCCACCTTTTTACCTTTGCTGCTCCCGTTTCCCCCTGGGAGCTTTTTGCACCAAACGCTTCTTTTTTTTTCCCCGGGGAGGACTAGAAACTATGATTTAAGGGCGATCTACAAGATTCCCTTCCCCTTTTCCAGTTTAAAATCGGGAAGGCAAATTTTCCAAACCCCGTGAATGACAGAGAGGCTCTTCGCATTTATTAACTTTTTTTGGGAAAGGGGGTCTTGATGTCCTTCCGCAAACGCCGGCCTGGTCATTTATTCTGGACGGAAAGAAGGGTTCTTCGGGAAGCAGGGGTTTTAAACCTGAGCTGGGAAGGGCCCCAGCCTGGAGGAGGGGGTCGATTCCGGTCTGAGAGGTTGTCCTGTTTCCCGCGCAGAGAACCCCCCCCCGGGTAAAACCCTTTAGCCCCTTCTTGGGGGGGTGCTGACCTGGGGATGATGTTTCCCCTCCCCAAAAGGGGAAAATTTTTCCTGGGGGCGATGGTTTCCCGTGACCCGGGGGCGAAGAGTCGGAAAAGGTTTCCCCCGTTTGCGAAAATTCTCAGCCTTTT
Organism: Chionoecetes opilio; assembly: GCA_016584305.1. Lineage (NCBI taxonomy): Eukaryota > Metazoa > Arthropoda > Malacostraca > Decapoda > Majidae > Chionoecetes > Chionoecetes opilio. Next base: position 708,663 of record JACEEZ010020928.1, read on the forward strand.
CCCTCTTCCCTTCTCCCCATCTCACTTTTCCGCGCCAACTTCTTCCTCCGCATCGTTTTTCCCTTTCCCCACCAGCTTTTTGGTTCCACTCCCCCCAAATTTCCATTTTTCCTTCCGTTTCGGTGATTCCCCCCAGGAAGGGGTTGGGCCTCTTTTTTCTTCTGGACAAAAAACATCCTTATGCGATATTGGGCGAAGAGGCGACTGAGCCCCGTTCTTTTAAATGGCGGGCCTTTTGGCCCTTTTTGAGTGTCCGTATTTCCCCTTCCCATTAATTTTTAGCTTCTCCCGGGTTTTTTCCCCTACGGAAATTTAAAATTGACTTTGATGGAAAGGATCTCCATTTTTGGGATTTTGGCTTTCCCCACACTTTACGACAGTGACAAAAGCCCCCCCGGTTTTCTCTTTGAGTTTACTCGAAAAGAGTACAAACCCACGCAGCAAATTCTTCTCCAGTGGGGGAATTGGCGGCCGGGGAAATTTTTCCAATGGTTTAAACAAAGAGGAAAAGTTCCCTTTCTTTTTTCCCTGTAGAACACGGGGCCTACTCATCCTCTGTGAATCCCAAAAAAGAAAGAAAAAAAAATTTTAGATAAAAAAAAAAAAAAAGAAAAGAGTACTTTTAAACCCCCGACCGAAGGGAACCGAAAACTCAACTGACGTCTCCCCCTCTCCCACAACGTCTTTTTCTCTCCCCCGGATGTAGCAACCCCCCACGGTTTAACAATTTCCCTTTCCCTCTTGAGGGGACCCCTAAATATTTTTTGAACTGTGGAAAATTTGGGCCCAGGAGTATTTCTAGTCAGGAGAAAAAAATAATTTTCATGCCCCAAGAATATTAAAATTTGAATTTTTCCCTATGTTTTTTGGACCCCCCAAAATATAAAATTTATATAATTTTAAAAATTATATATGATATGTTATATTATAAAAAAAAATATATATATATTATATATATATATATAATAATATTAATACATATAATAATATATATATATATATAATGATATATATATATATAATTTTTTATATATATATTATTATAAATAGATTTTAATATAATATATATATATATTTATTATATATATATATATATTTTTATATATTATTATATAAATTTATATTTTTATTATTATATTATATTATAATTATATAAAATGATAGTATTTATATATGTTTATATAAAAATAACAAATTAAAAAACTTTTTAATGAAATTCATCTAATACTGTTTTTGTTGTTGTGTTGCATCGGTAACCATTGACAGTTGTAGTTGTGGAACAATATTTGCAGTATTGGTAGTGACAGTAATATTGGTAGCAGTAACTTTAGTCACAGTAGAATAAGTAGCAATGGTCATATCATAAAGAAATAATTTTAAAAAAGTTTTTGCCGTATAAGTATTATCAGTTGGTGAAATGATTTTGGTAATGATGATGGAGAAAATAATAAATTATTTTGTGTATATGTATTAGCATAAATTGTGTCTATGAAAATTGTTAAAATGTTAGCTGCAGTAATTGTGGTTTTGGTGGTGGTAGATGTGGCTGTGTGGTCGTTTTTCATCCTGCGGTAATGCACTCTATCAGCAAGACAAACAACTAAGAGAGTTGTATCTTTGCTAGCGTGCGTGGAGAACAAGGATAATTGTTGTCTTAGCAGGGGGAAAGAGAGAAAAGGAGAGAGAGGGGAGAGAGAGAGAGAGGGGAAAAGAGAGAAAAAGGAGAGAGGAGAGAGGGGGAGGGGAGATAGAAAAGAAAAGAAGAGAGAGGGGAGTTTTTGATTAGATTTTTTTAATTCATTGCGCAGAAGGCGTCATTCCAGTACAGAAAAAAATCTTAAATAAAAATGAGACAGGAAAGACAGCAAATAACATATATCTAAGATTTGACCATAACTAATTATAATACCTCTACATATAATAACAAAACCAGATTTAATATATCAAAGAACTGACAAAGTGAAAAAAGTGCGAGGACTAAACAATACAAGTAACATAGGTGGGACTGAAATTTAAACAATACTTAGTGTTAAACAAACAATAATAAACATAAATAATAATATATCCGCTAAGTAGTTCAAAAACATCCACCAAAACGTGGATAACGTTGTTGGCATTATAGGCACATATGATTACTTCCTGCAAGTACTTTTTATAAACTTTATATCTCCTAATTAAAGATTAATATATTTAAAAGGTAAATTATTCATGACTGATATGTTAAAGACGTGACACGCCCTTGCCACGTCATCAAATCCACGATATGGCACCCCCTAACGGACATTGCTACACCCTGAGGCGAGGGCATCCCCTAGCAACGCCTGGTCGTGCCACGCCTGACCTCCGCCTCATGGGTACTTCAAGTCAGAGAGCTGACAGCTGTGTGTGGTGGGTGGACTGAGTGTGTGTGATATGAACAATCTGTGCACTGTGATTACCAGAGATTAAATTAAGACGTTCTATATAACAAGTCTGTGAATTGATTCACTTAGTGATTATGCATATGATATATATATATATATAAATATATATATATATATATATATAGTATGTATATATATATATTTATCTATCTATCTATCTATCTATAATATAGTTATATATATATGAATTATATATATATATATATATATATATATATTATATATATTATATATATGATATATAATATATATATATTATATATATATGAATATATTATATATATAATATATATATATTTATATATATATATATATATATATATATATAATATATATTATATATACTATATATATATATATATATATCTTATATATATATTATATATATATATAATATATATATATATATATATATATATATATATATATATATATATATATATATATATTTATCGACTATTTAACATCAAAAGTGGAGCACATCTCATCTCATTTTCCTTTAGCTGAAATTTCCATTCTGGGGGACTTTAATGTTCACCACCAGCTTTGGCTATCATCTTCTTTCACTGACCAACCTGGTGAACAAGCCTACAACTTTACTATCCTCCAAGACCTAGAGCAGCTGGTGCAGCACCCTACCCGTATTCCTGACCGCCTTGGAGACACGCCCAATATTATGGATCTTTTCCTAACTACTAACCCTTATGCTTACTCTGAAACTATTCTCTCCGTTGGGTTCCTCCGATCACAATCTTATTTCTGTAACCTGTCCTATCGCTCCGGTACCGTCTCGGGACCCACCTAAGCGGAGGTGCTTCTGGCACTTCAACTCAGCTAAGTGGGAAGACCTAAGGCAGTACTACTCTGATTTTCCATGGAATGATTACTGCTTCCATGTCAAAGACCCATCTCTTTGTGCAGGGCCCATAACTGAGGTCATAGTCTCTGGTATGGAGGCGTACATTCCACACACTTTCTCAAATCCTAAAGCCTGTCAACCTTGGTTTAACTCTGCTTGTTCTCATGCTGTCCGAGATAGAGAGGTGGCTCACAAACGGTACCGTAAGCATCCATCTCCTGATACTCATGCCCTTTATATTTCTGCCCGTAATCATGCCAAATCTTTACTGCAACTTACCAAAAACTCTTTCATTCATAGAAAATGTCAAAATCTTTCTGAATCAAATTCCTCTCGTGACTTCTGGCATCTAGCTAATAACATCTCTATCAATTTTTCTTCTGCATCTTTCCCTCCTATGCTTCACCCAGATGGCTCCACAGCTGTCTCATCTACTTCTAAAGCTGAACTCTTCGCTCAAACCTTTACTAAAAATTCCACTCTGGTTGATGAAGGACTTGTTCCTCCTTTTCCTCCACCCTCTGACTATATTATGCCTGTCATTAAGATCCTTCGGAATGATGTTTTCTTTGCCCTTTCTGGCCTAGATCCTCGGAAGGCTTACGGTCCTGACGGAGTCCCACCTATTGTTCTCAAAAACTGTGCTTCTGTGCTTGCACCTTGCCTGGTCAAACTTTTCCATCTTTGTCTATTTACTTCCACCTTTCCTTCTTGCTGGAAATTTGCTCACATCAAACCTGTTCCTAAGAAGGGTGACCGTTCTAATCCTTCAAACTACCGTCCTATAGCTTTGACTTCCTGCCTTGCTAAAGTTTTTGAATCTATATTTAATAAGAAGATTCTTAAGCATCTATTTGCTCACAATCTTCTATCTGATCGTCAGTACGGTTTCCGTAAAGGGCGATCTACTGGCGATCTTCTAGCTTTCCTAACTGAATCTTGGTCATCCTCCTTTAGGGGTTTCGGTGAAACTTTTGCTGTTGCCCTTGACATATCAAAAGCTTTTGATAGAGTCTGGCACAAATCTTTAATTTCCAAACTACCCTCATTCGGTTTCTACAATTCTCTCTGTACCTTCATTTTAAGTTTCCTTTCAAACCGTTCTATTGCAGCTACTGTATACGGACATTGTTCTTCTCCTAAATCTATCAATAGTGGTGTTCCCCAGGGTTCTGTCCTATCACTCACTCTCTTTCTATTATTCATTAATGATCTTCTAAGTCTAAATCAAAGCCCTATCCACTCCTACGCTGATGATTCTACCCTGCATTTTTCAACGTCGTTTATTAGACGTCCAACTCAACAGGAACTAAGTGATTCACGGAGAGATGCCACCGAGCGCCTAACTTCTGATCTTTCTATAATTTCTAATTGGGGCAAAGCAAACCTTGTTTTGTTCTATGCCTCAAAAACCCAATTTCTTCACCTATCTACTCGACAAAACCTTCCAGATAACTATCCCCTCTTCTTCAATGACACTCAACTGTCTCCTTCTTCTACAATGAACATTCTAGGACTATCCTTTACTAAAAATCTGAACTAGAAATCTCACATCTCATCTCTTGCTAAAACAGCTACTAGGAAGTTAGGTGTCCTGTTGCGTCTGGGTCTTTTTTTTTTCTCCCTCCCAATTGCTTGCTCTCTACAGGGGCCTTATCCGCCCATGTATGGAGTATGTCTCACATGTTTGGGGAGGATCCACTCATACAGCTCTCCTAAACAGTGTTGAATCAAAAGCTTTTCGTCTCATCAACTCCCCTCCTCTGACTGACTGTCTGCAATCTTTAAATCACCGCCACAATGTTGCTTCTCTTGCTCTCTTCTACCATTATTTTCATGCTCACTACTCTTCTGAGCTTGCTAACTGCATGCCTTTCCCCCTCCCGCAGCCTCGCTGCACAAGACTTTCTACTCATTTTCATTCCTATTCTGTCCATCTTCCTAATGCAAGAGTTAATCAGTATCTTTACTCTTTCATCCCTTTCACTGGTAAACTCTGGAACTGTCTTCCTGTTTCTATTTTTCCACTTTCCTATTACTTACATCTTTTCAAAAGAAGAGTAACAAGACACCTCCCGAACTAAATTGGCTCACCTCTCTTTTTTATTTTATTCTCTTACTGTCTTCTTTATAGGGACTGACAACTAAGCGGGCTTTGTGTTACCCATTTTTGTTGTGCCCTTGGCCAGTTCCTTGTGATGTAAAAAAAAAAAAAAATAATAAAAAATAAATAAAATATATATATATATATATATATATATTCTATAAACAACCTTGTTTTTATTACACCTCTGCTCGGCTGTTTTCAAAGCTTCCACGCTTACCAAAAAGTAAATATATGTTATCTCATACGTCTTTGGACTGTGACACGTATGGTGTAACATATTTGGTGGCAGCGGTGGGATGATAATAATACAGTGATTTATTTGAAGAAAAGTTGAGTGCACTGAACATTTTGATACAATACGATAAATTGTGGAACGAGACACTTGAACGAAGTTGTGTGAAAAACTGAAGAATAAGTTGGTACTGAGAGCCGCCCAGAAGAAAAAAAGTCACATTTGTTTATAAACAGTGACAGCGAGGAGACCATACCCTGCCTTCACATCCGCGCTCTTCACCCTCTATTACACATCAACTATCCACATTTCGTCGTCCACATATAATCCACACATGATTTGATCACACCACCACACTTGCTTAAAATATTGATTTATCGCAATTAAAGAGATCTAAAGCGTATAACGCGAAGCTTCCTGCACCTGAGGTTAGAAGGTGCATGCAAACCCTTCGCGACACTATAAGGTGATCCTGGCCACAAGTTGATTAAAGTAGGAAGACCTAACTACAGCTCCGAAGGACGTAGGCTTGGTCGACTCCTCGACGCCCACGCTCATCGCCTCCTCCACTTGATGACTCACGCTCGTAAAGGACTCCACGCCACACCCTACCTTGCTGGCTTGACCTACTAAACGCCCTACCGCCCTGGATCCTGGGTTCGCTTCGAGGATGATTCTATTTGCTACAACGCTGATATACTTAGGTTAGATTTCCATGCATTGAACTGACACTCCATTGAAATTTAATTAAATACATCACTTGTAGCACATAAAATTGCAAGTGAATAATTCATTTCACATTTTATTAATTAAATAACCAAGTGAAAAGAAAAAATATTCATGGGACGGTTATAATTTATTTAATATCTTCTCATCACATACTAATATTACTAATACCTCACTTTTTGTATTTTTTGTATACTAAAATATATATATATAATATATTTTATATATATATATATATAATATATATATATATATATATATATTATATATATATCTATATATATATAATATATATATATATATACCTATATATATATATATAAATACGTACGTTTATATATATATATATATATATATATATATTTTAAATATAAAAATATATATATATAAAATTTTATATATTATATATATATATGTTTCTCTCTGGGAATATACTTTTATTCTTTGTGAGGGCCCTATACAATTTAGGGTACGCCGTATAACAAATGTTTTTTCTTCTCAACTTTGGCATGCCAATTTCCTATGTAAAATGGAATTCTAAGACGATTTTATATATTTCCATTTTTGCATTTGAGCAATTCTTACTATGCAAAATCGCACTTTTATATTGCACCCTTATCGAAAAATGCTTAAATGAGTACGCAGTGTCCGGTTGGTCTTGTTTATTGCATCATGCACCAATATGAGTTCCAAATGACTAGTGTGGTAAGCTCTTTCTGATCAGTTGGTTCATCAGGCACTACATCACAGTGTCACAGCCTGTACGCTGGCCTAGAACGTGTCCTTTCATGTCCTCTTAGACCTGAAGCAGGGCATGGTCTCCCGGTGGTGGGCCCGAGCCCGGATGAACCCGTCTCTGCCCTGCTGCCCCACCACTGTTGCCGCAGATTCTGTCCCCTGCTTCACGACTCTTTCGGTGCTCTGAGTGTGGATAGAGAACTCCGGAACCTCGTACGGCTTGACCAGGATCTCCTGGATCTGATCCCCGGACAGTGAACAGGTGAAATGGCGGCTCTTTTGCACCTGGCCAGGCTGCCAAGTTTGATCAGGTCTGCAGCTGGTGGCTGACAAGTTCAACTTGGGTGTGATGCGAGGTCTTACACTGGTGTCCCCTCAACTCGCCAGCCCTCAGCTTCAAAAATCTGGGCACGGCGAACCTGCGGTCGTCCTCACTCTGACTCGCCATCAGCGAGAGGAGGACACATTCTGAGTGTGCGAACCAGGCTCCTGTCCGCACGTAGAAGGCCCACAGCTGTTTGGACCTTCTTGGGCTGCGGCCTCATCACTCTGAGCTGCGTGAGGATGTGCTTGGGGCCGTCCTCTAGTCTGTGGGGGAACCCTTTTGATGTCGTAGTAGAGTTTGAAGTACACCTGCAGGCAGAAACTGACTAGGATTTCTAGGGTGTTCAGTTCTTTGCCAGCCCAGTCCAGCTTTCTGGGCCACATGTACACGGGCGACTGGGCTGTGGTGACCCATCTGGAGTGGGACACCTTGCCACACTTGATCTCCTGCAGCTCGGACGGGAGAACGCCCCGCTTCACAGCCTGGACCAGTTGGTAGGATACCTGCTGGTCAGTGGACATGTTGACCAGGATATACTCCGGTATCCCCGTGAGATCTTCACCGCCTGGCACCCCCTCTGAACTCTGCGTTGTACTGCATCTATTTAAACGCTGGACAGCAGACTCCCACACTGGACCCCAAGAAGCCAGTGTCAGATGAGGTAGGCCCATCGATGGGTGATAAGGTGGCGCAGGGGCAACTCGGTTGTGTGCAACACGCATATACTCCAGAAGAGCTTGCGTCCCAGCATCTTCTCCAAATGGGCGTGAGTACCACCCTTCCCCCCCGTGTTGGCCCTAGTTGAGGTCACCTTGCAGTACGATCATGAGTCGGTGGAGTCGTATGTCACCAGCAGATCATAGAGGGCCTGAGCCACCTTGAACGCAGGCTTCTCAGGTGGCACCGGGTCCTCTGGTACAAAGTGCCAAAGGTACCTTCCAGATGGCTCCTCTGTCACTGACAATTGCTCCTCCCTAATCAACCTTGGGTGCAGTTTCCCATAGCTGTCGGGGACCATTGCCCCGGGCTTGTCCTCCTCCCATCGTAACCCAATCCAACTATTTTGGTACCCTGGTGCTTCCCCTGGTCAAGGTCCCTGGCCGATGCCATGGCATCTTGCCTGGCCCTCCTCAGCTTGTTAGGATCGCAGACCAGGTACGACATGCCTGGAGAGAGGTGGCTGTCAGCGATAAGGTCCAGGAGGAATCCAGAAGCCAAGGCAGCAGCAGCAGTGGGCGGAACGTCGAACCGGATGCTTGCCAGCGCCAGGTTCTGGACTGGCATTGTGTTTCTTCTTGCAGCTGGCCTGTCCAAGTACTGCATCACAAGGGGTGCCAGGGACCCCACCTCTCCTGAGCAGTCGGTCTAAACCCGTATGGCAGCCTCCTGTTTTCTCTTGCCTCTTTTCCTCTGATTTGGGAGGGTGAACGACTCCTCCGTCCCATCCTCAGAATCCTGGTGATCTTCAGCCTGTCCCAGGAACATCTGCTCCTGCAGCTCAAGACGTCTGACCTTTTCATCTTTCTGCTTCTGCTTCTTCAGTTTAGCCTCCTCTTTCAACTGCTTCAAGAATCAAATCAAGAATCAAATCAAGAATTGATGATAGGTGCAAATGAAGCCGTTACTTTAGCGGGGCTAAGCTATGCTTTGCATATAAATATAAAAGTCCATTTTTGCATAGCAAGAAGTGCTCTAACCAAAAAGTTAAAGCGGGCAAACCACACTTGTGGTTTGCACTTCAATTTTACATAAGAAAACACCCTGCCAAATTCGAAATAATCTATATTTCACTTTTCATTGGACCTACGGCGTACCCTACTATACATTAAATAAAAAAACCATAAGGCTTTAGAAGCACCTGAGAAAAAGTACTCACATTAAATAATTGTAGTAATGATTATAGTTGAAGTAATTATTATTTCAATTTTGCTACGCAATTAACTACTAATCTTTTTACATATAGCTTATGACTCGCAGATCTAGTATTGGCTTTTAAGTGAAGAATTTGCTAAACTTTGTGGTGAGAATAGATCCACATTTATTGATGATAGCATTGATACACAGAAAGGTGTTGAATCTGAATTAGAAGAAAGTTGTGATAACACTCGTGTTCTGCGAAGCGGTTCACAACACTTCAGGCTTCCACCCCCTTCTCTTAGCCCTTCCTTACCTCAGCCTACACACCGTGTCACCGTGTCAGTCCCCAAAACCACCGTGGGTTGTGACATCTGTATGGAAGGCCCAAGCCAAGTGAAAAGACTTTCAATAGAAACAACCCTAAGTGAGATTCGTGAAGGAGATAAAACCGTCGCTCTTGTTAATGCGACTGGCCGTCCTAGTCAAAGTTCGACAAGGTGTATTTTCAAGCAGTGTGTTAGCTTTCGACAGACAGGTTATGCCAGAACCTTTAGAGTCCAGGGCTTGGAAACGGTTTAAGGGAACGCAAACAAAAACCGAAACGAACGAAATTATGCTCGGAACAAAAACGGAAACGAAAACGTAATCATATTTACTGTTCCTGAGCAAAAACCTTATTTTGAAATCCCTCTAACCGGTTAATAACTTAATTATTTCGTTTCATGCCATATTTGGTCACTAATGCATTTTCACTTCCAGTAGCTAAATGATTTAAGTAAATGCATCTGTATTACATACATACATTAATTAAGTCTACTGTATTTGTACACTTGGCAATTGACAATGTGGTTTTGTTTCAAATAGTATCATATGCACCACTTTCCATTTAATTTGTGAAGAATAACTATTTTTTACCTTCTATAATTATGAATTTATGTCTTCGCGACATTTGGCTTTTTAAGCTTTTTAAGCATCACGTTCCCTTATTTTATTACACCTTCCAATTGTGCAATCGTTAAACTATTATACTGCTGTTTGGTTTAAGAATATGCTTAGATTAATATCCAGTATTCGAAAAGGGATTATATATCGTGAGTATGTGCTTAAATTTTTAACTGTGTTCATAGCCTAATGCTTGGTTGCACCGAGTTTCGGTGTGAGTGTCCTAAGTTCGAGTCCTTGGAGTACCACATGTAGTCATTGACTTCATTGATTAGGTTTATTTAATTAGTGGGTTGGTGATATTACGAATTAATATAGTTTTACTATATATAATATTAATAAATAATAAGTGATTCATGTCTTTACGACGACTGAGATTGCATACTCCTACACTACGCTTCCTGTATTGTATATGTAAATGTGTTGGCTTATTTAAGTCGTATAATAATATAGTTCTTACGACATCAAAGGGTTTAATTTTGTTGGATACTATGCAGCACGAAATGTATGGCTTTATTACCATCTATACAAATGTAGTCATGTATAGGCATTATTATTTATTAGGGCTAATAGCATGTTCATTACATGGTTTGAGAATAAGGTTCTGACTGGTTTTCATTTCGTTCTAACCGGTTCAGGAACGTTATGTTTGGAGGAGAAACGAAAAACGAAACGTTAATAATACTTTTTCTGATCGGAGCGAACCGTTTGAAAAAATATTTCGTTTTCAAGCCCTGCTTTAGACATAAGGCGTTTTCTGCGGGGGAGCATGAGAGATTTTCACTTGAAAGCGGTTACTTTCCTCTTGCTGTATCCCCGCAGAAAACGCTCACCGTCGCTTGCTCCTGAGAAGGCAACGCGGCGGCTGAGATGTAAGCAAAACCAATATCAAATTACTATTTTGACCCTCTGGATATTTTCACACTGGGACGTATCATATACCGACATAGTCAGAAAAGTGTGCAGATTCAGGAAGCGTGCTTATAAATGTAATGTGATCATAAGTCGAGGAATGAGGATTGAAGCCAAATAAGTGGGAGAAAATGTTTATGCACTGTTTTAATAACCCTTGTGTTCCTATACTTGTACCTACATTACAGTTATAAATGTATACCAATGCGATGCAAAATTTTATCACGAAGCCGAAAGTGTCTCAGTGTGTCTTAATATCCAATGGTATTGTCATCAAATCGGGTAGGAGTGAGGTGTGTGAAGTTGTTGATTTTCAATCAAGTCACACATTCCAGTCTTTAACTTCAGCTGCTCGTATACATATAAAGCAATATATACAGCTGTGACGATTATATTATACTTAATTACACGCCGCAACCTCCCTTATTTGATTCAAACTTATATAATAAGATATTAAAATAAGAAAGTGTAATTGATTTTGTCGAAAGTACACTGTTGTCATTCTTTTATTGAAGCAGAGAGCATCGCCACGTCATCGCACTTCACTGACGTATTTATCTTGCTCCAGCAAGAAATCTCTTGCTGGTTGGGCAAGCATCTTCTCAGAATGATTGAACAACAAGCGAAATGTGAGCAAGTAAATTTGTAAATTTTCAAGAGAAAACTCTCTTGCTCCCCCGCAGGAAACGCCTTTACCTAGAGGTTTTGTCAGATCGGGAACTCCGTCGTCCAGCAGCTCAAATTTTGCTCAAGCACAAATGCTTGTGTGGATTATCCCGAGCACAGGTCTTCATTGCCAGAACTGCTTAAGCGGTACCGTGATGTTATAGCCTTGCCCGGAGAATCGTTAGCTTCAACTGATAAAGCCATCATTAATCACCACATTAGACTTAAAGCTGGAACACCTCCTGTGTATATTCCAGTCTATTGTCTACCTCACAGTCAAAGACTAATTGTTGATGGGAAATTAAATACATGCTGGATCAGGGTGTTATAAAAAATTCCCGTTCACCGTGGAACTCACTCACTCACCTTTATTCCTATTCCTAAAAAAGACGGACAGTTTAGACCTGTAATTGTTTATCGGCGAGTAAATGATGTCCCGGAGGATGATAGGTATCCTTTAATTGTCCTAAAAGACCTGTTATTGTCATTAGGACAGGGTAACACTATGTTCAGTAGCCTTGATTTGGTTAGTGGCTACTGGCAGGTGCCCATGGCTGAGAGAGAGAGAGAGAGAGAGAGAGAGAGAGAGAGAGAGAGAGAGAGAGAGAGAGAGAGAGAGAGAGAGAGAGAGAGAGAGAGAGAGAGAGAGAGAGAGAGAGAGAGAGAGAGAGAGAGAGAGAGAGAGAGAGAGAGAGAGAGAGAGAGAGAGAGAGAGAGAGAGAGAGAGAGAGAGAGAGAGAGAGAAAAAAAAAATTGAAGAAATTGTGGAAAGAAGTAGAGCGAAATAAGCAGTAAGGAATATAAGAAAGAAAGAGATGGCTCTGAGAGTTGCTGTTGAGGAGAAAAATAACATATGAAGCGAAAGATAATGAAAGTATAGAAATAAGCGAAAAATAATAGTTTAGGTTTCAATAATAAGGAGGGTAAAGATAAAACGCAAGAGGACAGGAAACAGGTAGACAGCAGATTAATGTGAGAAGGAGAAAAAGGAGAGAAGGAAAGGAAACTGTCATGAGTTGCATCCTTTTCCAAATGACTCTGCTGGACCGTTTGTGTTTCCCTTGCATTCTACTCCCGGAAAAACACAGAAGAGGAGGACAAATACGAGGATAAAAACAACAACGACGCTGGGGACTTGAGCGCCGACGCAAATATGAAAGACGAGACGAGGGATACATATTAATACATAGGAAGAACATATACCAGGAGATCTATTGCTCTATAACGAGGGTACTTGCTGAACTACATACAACTAATTATCAGACTGCATGTAAGAGAACAGTTGGAAAAATATATTATGCCCCTAAATAGGGTAGGAACATAGTGACATAACATAGTTTCATAGTGAAAAATGAGAGGAATGAAGTATGATAACTAATACTAACACGAACACTAATCAATCCGGTTATGTTATTATATAAATCGCAGGACAATACATTTACTTTATTTAGTACGCGCCCATTTACTTTACAGTACGCGTCTAGTCCGTTTTTATGCGTAATAATTGTACTGGCTTCGACAACATTTGCTGGTAATTTGTTCCATCGATTGTTCGATGCTCCTCTGATATTGACCAAAAAATTCGGATATCTATGGTGAAAAGTTGACCATTCAATTTCAACTATTTCTTACTGTCACTTTAGGAGAGAGCTCCAATAAGTTCTCTTGATTAATGAGATCAAATATTTCAATTAAGGATCTAAAAAAATTCTAAAAAGTCCCAACCAATTCTTGGATTATTTAAGGAAAAAAATAATAAGTTTTCACAACCTCTCTTCATAACATGAATCTCGCAGATATGGAATCAGTGTGGTCGCTCTTCTTTGAACTTATTAAAATTTGGCTGAATCTTCTTATGATACAATGCTACGTAACGGCATATTCTAAGTGCTGCTTAATCAAAGATTTGTATAAACGTGTCAATACATTCGGAGTATAATGTTCAAATTTGTATTTAATGAAGCCAAAGATCATATTCGTGTTTTTATGAACAGATATGCAATGCGTATAAGTCTTAGGAACATTTCTAATGATGCCACCTAAATCTTTTGCATACTGTACTTTGGTTAACGACGTATTCTGCATATTATTGATGCTGCCGATTGAGGTTGTCGTTACCTACGTTACGGAGAGGTGGCACCGAGCGCCAAAATTCTGATATTTCTATAATCTTTGATTGGGGCGAAGCAAAGCTTGTTTTGTTCACTGCCTTAAAAACCCAATTTCTTCACCTATCTACTCGACAAAACCTACCAGATAACTATCCCCTCTTCTACAATGACAATCAACTATCTCCTTCTACAATTAACATTATTGGACTATCCTTTACTAAAAATCTAAACTGGATATCTCACAGCTCATCTCCTGCTAAAACAGTTTCTAAAGAAGTTAGGTCTCCTGTGGTGTCTGCATCCATTTGTTTCTCCCTCCCATTTGCTTGCTCTGTACAGGGGCCTTATCCTTATCCAATCTTCTACCGTTATTTTCATGTTAACTGCTCTTTAGAAGTTGCTAACTGCATTCTTCCCCTCCTCCCGGGGCTTTGCTGCACAAGACTGTCTACTCATTCTCATCCCTATTATGTTCATCTTCATAATGAAAGAGTTAATCCCTATCTTTACTCTTTCAACCCTTTCACTGGTAAACTCTGGAACTCTCTTTCTGTTTCTATTTTCCACCTTCCTACAACTGAAATCTTTTCAAGAGAGGAGTGACAAGACACTTCCCGAACTAAATTGGCCCATCCCCTTTTCTTTTTTTATCTTACTATCTTCTTTATAGGGACAGACAACTAAGCGGTCTTTTTGTTAGCTCTTTTTTTTGTGTGCTATATACACATATATATATATATATATATATATATATATTATATATATATCAGGAAAAGAGATGAACCCAAGAACGAAGCCTGAGCTACTCCTCTTGTAATATCCAACCAACATCATGCCGCACCATTGATCACTACACGCTATATGCTTACAGTTTGAAAGACAGTCGCCAATCAATGAACATAACTGATATCCTAAACCATACGTCTTCTATTTGGTCAATATGTTTTATGGGGAACTATATCGAAAGTTTCTGAAAATAAAGATACATTCTATCCGATGGTATTTCAGCACCCTAGTTTGAGTATATAACATTGACAAAATCGATTAAGCATGATCTCTTTTTTCGAAAACACAGTTAGGAGTTCAATATTGATTTTTGTCATCAAGATAGGACACTATTATGTCCCGTAGTATTTTCTCGAATATTTTAATACACACTGAAGTTAGACTAATTGGACGATAATTATTTCCGAGGCTTGTACTCCTTTTCTTGAATATTGATGTGACATTAGATAACTTCAACATACTCTGAACAATTTGATCCATTAGCGAATTATTGAATATAACCTGATTGTAACCTGAGTATAACCTGGTTGGAACATTCCCGAAGTAGTTTAGGTGAGATTTCGTCAACCCCCACGAATTTTGATGGATTAAGTTCCTGCAAATACTCTGATTTATCGTCTTTTGTCATCTCCCCTATGACCAATCTATCATGTACTGGTCCCGCAAACGTTTTAACTGGTTCTGGTAATGTAGCTTCATCCTCTTTGATAAATAAACAACTTGCATACTCGTATTGTCGTTTACTAATATGTTATTCGTGTTTTGTCTTTCAGTGGCCCAATACACGATTTGACTCTTTTCTTGCTTCTTACGTATTGCTAAAACCTTTTTGGGTTCGATATAGATGTACTGTACTGTAGGTGTACACTCTCCAATTACTCTCTCCAATTACTGTCTTAGCACCTTCTTTCTATATTCTTTTGATCTCACCGACTAGGCAGCTGTGTCAGGAGGTATTTTCATTCTTTACAATGACCGTGACCGTGGTACAATGTACTTCAATATGACGAGTAGAGGCAGGGCAGGAACATGAGATGAGATGCTGGTGGCGGGCGTGTTGGTAGCGTCGGTTGTGGTAGCCGTGGCACGAGCGGTTAAGGCTCGGAGGTATACGTGGGTTTAAGGTCTCTGTGTATGTCTTACCGATGTGTCTCTTAAAGATACGTGCATGGGTATGAGGAATAATTACCAACTTGTAGACAAAAGATGAATATATTTCTCAGCAGAAGTGGAGTACAGGAACAGTGGAATATGTTGGGCCAGGCACACTGGCCTGGCCACGAAGCGGAGCGTGACGAGTTGAGCGCAGAATATGTGTGTGACCTCTGAGGGCCGTGAGTAGTGGGTTGAGTGTGAGTGTGTCTCGGGCAGACGCGGTCTACCCTATTTATCGACAGGTCAAGGAGCGCCGGAGAAAAGACACCTGGCTAATGGGGGCGGGAACTAGGAAAATACCTCCTGACACAGCTGCCTAGTCGGTGAGATCAAAAGAATATAGAAAGAACGTGCTAAGGCAGTAATTGGAGAGAGTACACCTACAGTACAGTACATAGATTCCTAAGCATGTTTCTTCATACTTACGCTCATTATACCTAATCAACCCTTCACAACGACGCTTGAAGTTATTGTAATATTTAAAATTGCAGTCTGTATATAATCGCTTGTAAACTGCATATTTACGCTTGTCGCTTACAACTGATGATTTGTTGAATTTCATTAGTCATCCAACAGGGTCTGTTTTTGTTATTCAAGCGTTTTCTTGCCACGGGAAGATATTTTTTACAACTGATTGGAGTTTGTTTACGAATAAAGTGCACATGTTTTATACATTTTCACCATTCAATAGATCATTCCAATCAACTTCGTTTGATACCCTGCTGATCTTCGTGAAATCCGCTATATTATAATTGGGCACTAACAACTGATTTTGTGTAATGTCTACGTTGCAATTTATGCCACATATGATTAGCCTGTGATCACAAATGTGCCAAATGCTCACCATTGTCACAATAATCAATGATATCAGTGTCGGTAATGAAAACTAGATCCAAAATCATGTTATCCCTTCTAGGTTCATTGACAACCTGATGTAAAAAATTAGATTTTACTATATCTAGCAGACTCATATATTCCCTATCAACTGAATTATTATTCCAGTTTATACCAGGTAAGTTAAAATCTCCCCATATATTTGTGTCGTGATTACTATTTACAACTGACTTAATCTTATCATACAGGAGGCAGTCTAGTTCTGCATTTGATTTAGTAGGACGATAGATTGTCCCAAAATGTAACAGTTTACCGTTCAGCTTATTTTTTACGTACACTTAGTCATACTGATCTTGATTTACTTTTTCGATTTTGATTGCTTGCAAGTTATCTTTAATGTAAAGAAGGACACCTCCACCGGATTTATGCGTTCGACAATTTAGAAAGGTCTTGTAGCCTGTAATCGCTGTTTCAGATAGTAAATGTTTATATAAATCTTGATGTTGATCCAAATCACTGTGATACATACGATATCTGGCTTTTCGGAAATAAGATATATCAATAATTCATTTCACTTAAAAAAAAATGTGGCATTTGTTTATAGCAGTTTAAGTTCGTTAATAGTTTGAGTAAGCTTGCGTGAGAATTTACCAGCAGTGTGTGTAGGGTCCATTGTAATGGTAGAACGCATGATTAATTAATTTGATGATTATTGGCTGAAAATGTCCGTAAGCCATCGTTACTATTATGTGTTAAAGGAAGGGCTACGATGATATTGCTGTTGCCGTCAGTTCGCCGTAATTTATGTTAGAGAACACTTTATCATCAAGCAGTCATCCTAATCGTGCAAGCAGTCGTCCTAATCGTGGAAGCGGGCATCCGAATCGTGCAAAAGTTGTCCTAATCGTGCATGAGGAGGAAGAGAAGGAGGCAGACCAAACACAGCGTGTGGCGCGCCGTGGCGTCACCCTGACAAAGGAGATCGCTGTTTTTGTAACAGGATATATTTGTAATAGTGTATATGTGCATGTATTTGTGTATGTGTGCATTTGTGTATGCATGGGTGTTATATTTAAATATTTGAATATAAATTTGTGTACAATTGTATGCAGGTGTATATTTTTTTATCATACTTCTAGGTATATATGACTTCGTATGTGCATATAATGTTTGCGTATGTATTTGTATTTTTGTTTATCTATTTGTATTATGTGTATGTAGTAAGTTTTATAATTCATCCTACTTTACTTCTCTAATACATATAAATTTGTATATACATATTATATACTTGATTGTCAGTCGGTATCACCTAGCTCACTAATCAGATATAACATTTTTTTTTTTTTTTAAGGATTAGAACGGTCACCCTTCTTAGGAACAGGCTGGATGTGAGCAACTTATAGCAAGAAGGAAAGGTTGAAGTAGATAGACAGAAACAGAATAGTTTAACTAAGCAGGGTGCAAGCACAGAAGCACAGTTTTTTAGAACAATAGCAGGGACTCCGTCAGGACCGTAAGCCTTCCGAGGATCTAGGCCAGAAAGGGCAAAGAAAACATCAATCCGAAGGATCTTAATATCAGGCATAATATAGTCAAAAGGTGGAGGAGAAGGAGGAACAAGCTCTTCATCAACCAAAGTGGAATTTTCAGCAAAGGTATGAGCGAAGGGTTGAGCTTTAGAAATAGATGAAAAAGCTGTGGAGCGATCTGGGTGAAGCATAGGAGGGAAAGATGAAAAAGAAATGTTGTTAGAGATGATATTAGCTAGATGCTAGAAGTCACGAGAGGAATTCGATTCAGAAAGATTTTGACATATTCTATGAATGAAGGAGTTTTTGGTAAGTTGTAGTAAAGATTTTGGCATGATTACGGACATAAATATATAGGGCATGATTTTCAGGAGATGGATAGTTTCGGTACCGTCTGTGAGCCGCCTCTCTATCTTGGACAGCATGAGAACAAGCAGAGTTAAACCAAGGTTGACTGGCTTTAGGATTAGAGAAAGTGTGTGGAATGTATGCCTCCATACCAAAGACTATGACCTCAGTTATGCGCTCTGCACAAAGAGATGGGTCTTTGACATGGAAGCAGTAATCATTCCATGGAAAATCATAGTAATACTGACTTAGGTCTTCCCACTTAGCTGAGTATAAATCCCAGAGGCA
>JACEEZ010020928.1:732500-745000 GCA_016584305.1 Chionoecetes opilio
CCCATTCACTCACCCATTACCTATCACCACACACCCATTCACTCACCCATTACCCATCACCCCCCACCTATTCCCTCACCCATCACCAATCACCCCCAACCCATCACCCCCCACCAATTCACTCACCCATCACCCCACACCCATTACCCATCACCCCACCCATTCACTCACCCATTACCCATCACCCTACATCAAGGCTTCCTCAATTCTCGCAACCCACTTTTGTTTTCACAATTCTCGCTAATAGGCTGCTAAAAAAAAAAGAAGAAAAACAAAAGTGCTCGGATCATCTCATAAATTGGCTTATGACCTTCCCCTGGTCAACCTGATTCCAAAAATGTGCCATATGAGGTGTTTGCGCCCCGGGGGGCGTAACCTATACCACACACACACACAGACAGACACACTTTCGCTTATATTATTATACTAGCCGCAAAGCCGCCCCCCGGGCGGACTTTTTGGCTAGCTCCTGCGGAGGGCTATTGGTGGTGGTGGGCCACCAAACACGGACTCTCCAGATAGCCCCTTCTAACTTCCCTGAAATCATGGATGTAGAAATGTATGTATTACCCCCACCCATTCACTCACCCATTACCCATCACCCCCCACCCATTCACTCACCCATTACCCATCACCCCCCACCCATTCACTCACCCATTACCCATCACCACACACCCATTCACTCACCCATTACCCATCACCCCCCACCTATTCCCTCACCTATCACCCATCACCCCCAACCCATCACCCCCCACCCAGTCACTCACCCATCACCCCACACCCATTACCCATCACCCCACCCATTCACTCACCCATTACCCATCACCCTACATCAAGGTTTCCTCAATTCTCGCAACCCACTTTTTTTTCACAATTATCGCTTTTAGGCTGCTAAAAAAAAAAAAAAAGTGATCGGATCATCTCATAATTGGGCTTAAAACCTTCCCCTGGTCAACCCGGTTCCAAAAATGTGCCATATGAGGTGATTGCGCCACGGGGGGCGGAACCTATACTAGACACACACACACACACACACACACACACACACACACACACACCACACACACACACACACACAGACAGACAGACAGACACACTTTCGCTTATATTTACCATTACCCATCACCCCCCACCTATTCCCTCACCCATCACCCATCACCCCCAACCCATCACCCCCCACCCATTCACTCACCCATCACCCCACACCCATTCACCCCCCACCATCACTCACCCATTACCCATCACCCTACATCAAGGTTTCCTCAATTCTCGCACCCACTTTTTTTCACAATTATCGCTAATAGGCTGCTAAAAAAAAAAAAAAAGTGATCGGATCATCTCATAATTGGGCTTAAACCTTCCCCTGGTTCAACCCGGTTCCAAAATGTGCCATATGAGGTGATTGCGCCACGGGGGGGAACCTATACCAACACACACACACACACACACACACACACACACACACACAACACACAACAGACAGACAGACAGACAGACACACTTTCGCTTATATTTACCATTACCCATCACCCCCCACCTATTCCCTCACCCATCACCCATCACCCCAACCCATCACCCCCCACCCATTCACTCACCTCACCCACCCATTACCCATCACCCCACCCATTCACTCACCCATTACCCATCACCCTACATCAAGGTTTCCTCAATTCTCGCAACCCACTTTTTTTTCACAATTATCGCTAATAGGCTGCTAAAAAAAAAAAAAAAAGTGATCGAATCATCTCATAAGTGGGCTTATGACCTTCCCCTGGTCAACCCGGTTCCAAAAATGTGCCATATGAGGTGATTGCGCCACGGGGGGCGGAACCTATACCACACACACACACACACACACACACAGACAGACAACAGACAGACAGACAGACAGACAGACAGACAGACACACTTTCGCTTATATTATTATAGATAGATTACCCATCACCCCCCACCTATTCCCTCACCCATCACCCATCACCCCCAACCCATCACCCCCCACCCATCACCCCACACCCATTACCCATCACCCCACCCATTCACTCACCCATTACCCATCACCCTACATCAAGGTTTCCTCAATTCTCGCAACCCACTTTTTTTTCACAATTATCGCTAATAGGCTGCTAAAAAAAAAAAAAAAAAAGTGATCGAATCATCTCATAAGTGGGCTTATGACCTTCCCCTGGTCAACCCGGTTCCAAAAATGTGCCATATGAGGTGATTGCGCCACGGGGGGCGGAACCTATACCACACACACACACACACACAAACACAGACAGACAGACAGACAGACAGACAGACAGACAGACACACTTTCGCTTATATTATTATATATATATATATATATATATATATATATATATTATATATATATATATAATATATATATATATATATATAGAGAAGAGATGGTACATCTATCTATAATAATATAAGCGAAAGTGTGTCTGTCTGTCTGTCTGTGTGTGTGTGTGTGTGTGTGTGTGTGTGTGTGTGTGTTGTGTGTGGTATAGGTTCTGCCCCCCGTGGCCCAATCCCATCATATGGCACATTTTTGGAACCAGGTCGACCAGGGGAAGGCTTTAAGCCCACTTATGAGATGATTCGATCACTTTTTTTTTTTTTTTTAGCAGCCTATTAGCGATAATTGTGACAAAAAAGTGGGTTGCGAGAATTGAGGAAACCTTGATGTAGGGTGATGGGTAATGGGTGAGTGAATGGGTGGGGTGATGGGTAATGGGTGTGGGGTGATGGGTGAGTGAATGGGTGGGGGGTGATGGGTGATGGGTGAGGGAATAGGTGGGGGGTGATGGGTAATCTATAATAATATAAGCGAAAGTGTGTCTGTCTGTCTGTCTGTCTGTGTGTGTGTGTGTGTGTGTGTGTGTGTGTGTGGTATAGGTTCCGCCCCCCGTGGCGCAATCACCTCATATGGCACATTTTGGAACCGGGTTGACTAGGGAAGGTTTTAAGCCCAATTATGAGATGATCCGATCACCTTTTTTTTTTTTTTTTTTACCAGCCTATTAGCGATAATTGTGAAAAAAAGTGGGTTGCGAGAATTGAGGAAACCTTGATGTAGGGTGATGGGTAATGGGTGAGTGAATGGGTGGGGTGATGGGTAATGGGTGTGGGATGATGGGTGAGTGAATGGGTGGGGGGTGATGGGTTGGGGGTGATGGGTGATGGATGAGGGAATAGGTGGGGGGTGATGGGTAATGGGTGAGTGAATGGGTGTGTGGTGATGGGTAATGGGTGAGTGAATGGGTGGGGGGTGATGGGTAATGGGTGAGTGAATGGGTGGGGGGTGATAGGTAATGGGTGAGTGAATGGGTGGGGGGAATACATACATTTCTACATCCATGATTTCAGGAAAGTTAGAAGGGGCTATCTGGAGAGTTCGTGTTTGGTGGGCCGAAGTCCCACAAAACACAGGTGGTGGGCCGAAGGCCCACCACCAATAGCCCTCCGCAGGAGCTAGCCAAAAAGTCCGCCCGGAGGGCGGCTTTGCGACTAGTTATACTCATATAATATACAGCATATAAAATTCAACAATTTATCAAATGACTATGCTAGGAATAATTATAACATTGATGCAAAATGATATATCTGCCTTACATGAGTGTTATTTATTTATTATATTTACCTTCTTATGATGTAGGGTTACTAAGTTAAGCTTAAGGGACACACTTTCATGCCTTTTTTTCACTGATGCCTGTGCCTTGAAACCCCCTCAAGGGGTTTCTTCCATGTTTCTTCCATGTTCACTTCTAGTTTTCTACCATGTCCACCATGAGGGTGGACATGGCAGAAGTGTCTCCATCAGCACCCGACCATGCGCCTCATTCTTGTCTTCTAGTCCTCTCACTCTTAAATTTTTTCGCTTTCATCCACAAATTCCAACATTGTCTCTCCTTTTACTAGGGTTTGTCTTCTCACACTTTCAGTAGTTATTATGTTGTCATATATCTATCTTTATCAAGACATTCATACCCATCCATTCTAGCACTTATTAATGTAAATTCATCTCATCAAATCACTCACCCTTCCTTTTTAGCTATGGTGCCCCAATAATTTGTTGTGTGCTGTGCATCACCCCCATCACATCACTGTTCTATCCATTACTAATTATACAAATCATATCTTATCTTGTAAACATATCTCATACAATCTCATTACTTTCATGATACATTCGTCTCATAAAATTATGGTATTTTACGGAGATTAGCAAATAAAGGTTTTGTATTTAAACGATTGGTTCTTTCAATAAATCCTCGCAAACTTTTATACGCAAGCCTGAAACTGAAATTCCAAAATAAAATGGATTTCAAGTCTATTCAAATAGCAAAAATACAATAGACATATTACACAATCAACTGTGTTATATATATGGCAAGCAATAACTCACACTATTTAATAATTCAAGGAATAACTTGGCCTCACAAAGGCATACCTGTGCAACAATGTGTACAGGTATTTAGACCCCAAAACAAAAACTTAACATTTGGAGATTCTGCAAACTTTTTTCCATGCCAGATGGGACTGTATTTAATAACAGCCTGTAACGACCTGATTTTCAGAAATAGTTATGTTCTAATCCTTCAAACTACCATCCTATAGCTTTGACTTCCTACCTTTCTAAAGCTTTTGAATTTATATTTAATAAGAAGATTCTTAAGCATCTATCTGCTCACAATTTTCTATTTGATCGTCAGTACGGTTTCCGTACAGGGCGATCTACTGGCGATCTTCTAGCTTTCCTGACTGAATTTTGGTCATCTCCTTTAGGGGTTTCGGTGACACTTTTGCTGTTGCCCTGCCCTCATTCGGTTCCTATCCTTCTCTTTGCACCTTCATCTTATGTTTCCTTTCAAACCGTTAGCTTTTCTAACTGTATCTTGATCATCCTCCTTTAGGGGTGTCGGTGAAACTTGCTGTTGCACGTGACATATCAAAAGCTTTTGATAGAATCTGGCACAAATCTTTAATTTCCAAACTACCCTCATTTGAGTTTCTATCCTTCTCTCTGTACCTTCATCTTAAGTTTCCTTTCAAACCGTTATATTGCAGGTACTGTCGAAGGACATTGTTCTTCTCCTAAATCTAAATGAGCGTTCTTATCCTTCAAACTACCGTCCTATAACTTTGGCTTCCTGCCTTTCTAAAGTTTTTGAATCTATACCTAATAAGAAGATTCTTAAGCATCTATCTGCTCACAATCTTCTATCTGATCGTCAGTACGGTTTCCGTAAAGGGCGATCTACTGGCGATCTTATAGCTTTCCTAACTGAATCTTGGTCATCCTCCTTTAGGGGTTTCGGTGAAACTTTTGCTGTTGCCCTTGACATATCAAAAGCTTTTGATAGAGTCTGGCACAAATCTTTAATTTCCAAACTATCATCATTCGGTTTCTATCCTTCTCTCTGTACCTTCATCTTAAGTTTCCTTTCAAACCGTTCTATTGCAGCTACTGTAGACGGACATTGTTCTTCTCCTAAATCTATCAATAGTGGTGTTCCCCAGGGTTCTGTCCTATCACCCACTCTCTTTCAATTATTCATTAATGATCTTCTAAGTCTAACTCAAAGGCCTATCCACTCCTACGCTGATGATTCTACCCTGCATTTTTCAACGTCGTTTATTAGACGTCCAACTCAACAGGAACTAAGTGATTCACGGAGAGATGCCGCCGAGCGCCTAACTTCTGATCTTTCTATAATTTATGATTGGGGCAAAGCAAACCTTGTTTTGTTCAATGCCTCAAAAACCCAATTTCTTCACCTATCTACTCGACAAAACCTTCCAGATAACTATCCTCTCTTCTTCAATGACACTCAACTGTCTCCTTCTACAATGGACATTCTAGGACTATCCTTTACCAAAAATTTGAACTGGAAATCTCACATCTCACCTCTTACTAAAACAGCTTCTAGGAAGTTAGGTGTCCAGTGGCGTCTGCGTCCTTTTTTTTCTCCCTCCCAATTGCTTGCTCTCTACAGGGGCCTTATCCGCCCATGTATGGAGTATGTCTCATATGTTTGGGGAGGATCCACTCATACAGCTCTCCTAAACTTTGTTGAGTCAAAAGCTTTTCGTCTCATCAACTCCTCTCCTCTGACTGACTGTCTTCAATCTTTAAATCACCGCCGCAATGTTGCTTCTCTTGCTCTCTTCTACCGTTATTTTCATGCTCACTGCTCTTCAGAACTTGCTAACTGCATGCCTCCCCCCCTCCCGCGGCCTCGCTGCACAAGACTTTCTACTCATTCTCATCCCTATTATGTCCATCTTCCGAATGCAAGAGTTAATCAGTATCTTTACTCTTTCATCCCTTTCACTGGTAAACTCTGGTACTCTCTTCCTGTTTCTATTTTTCCACTTTCCTATGATTTACATCTTTTCAAAAGAAGAGTAACAAGACACCTCCCGAACTAAATTGTCTCACCCCTCTTTTTTATTTTATTCTCTTACTGTCTTCTTTATAGGGACTGGGAACTAAGCGGGCTTTGTGTTACCCATTTTTGTTGTGCCCTTGGCCAGTTCCTTGTGATGTAAAAAAAAAAAAAAAGAAAAAAAAATCTATCAACAGTGGTGTTCCCCAGGGATCTGTCCTAGCACCTACTCTCTATTTATTATTCATTAATGATCTTCTAAGTCTAACTCAAAGCCCTATCCACTCCTACGCTGATGATTCTACCCTGCATTTTTCAACGTCGTTTATTAGACGTCCAACTCAACAGGATTGACCTGCATTGCCCCTGTTCTTCCCTTGCTTTTTAATTTCCACTTTTTAAAGAGGATTTGTCTTTAGTTAGGTTAAAACGTGGGGTTAGGTTAGGTTACAGAGTCTAAAGGAGGGGTTAGGTTACTTAATTTTCATATCTCCTATACACTCCTTCCTACTAAAACATTTTATATCTCCGAAAGTAATGATTTGCGACGGAAACTCAGCTTGATAAAGTTTCTTAGAATCCATTAAATTTAACAGAAACCATACTCCCAGTTGTGTAGATAATTCTGGTCCCAGTGTAAATATATACCAAAATGTAAGCTGTAAATCCTGCAGAGCCTGCCAACTCCTGCGAAATATTAACCTATTCAACTTCAAATTAGTGACATTCTTACCCCTTCGACTTGCAATAAAGACAACAAATTTAACATAACAAACTCACCTGTTGTGGTTGACTAGATACTCTTCCAGCGGCGGCTATTGTCTCCTAGGTGGCAAATATGGTGTTAGGAGCCATGGCATGCAGGGATAGCCGGGGTCACCCAGAAGATGGCACCCTTCTGGCACTATGTCACGACCAAAGAATTGTTTGAGGCCACTTTCATTGAGGATGCGGGTTTCATGGGTAGACCCAGCTGGGCCACTGTGCCACAACATCAACCAGGCGGTACTTAGCATCACACACCACTTGAACATTGATGATGTGATACCTGTGCCTGTTGACGTACAGCTCCTCATTTTGAGCAGGTGCAATTATCCTAACATGAGTTCCATCAATAGCTCCCACCACAGTTGGGATCGTCCTCGCCTTCTCACTCTCTCAGCCCGTCCTCCATCCACCATATCTAGCCTTTGTTTACGTTTCCACAGCTTCTTCATCGGGGTAGCAAACACATAATACGATACTCAGTAAGGGTATATCTACGCCTAATACGCTAAAAAAACGTCTTTTTTCCTAAGCACCTTACAATTCACAGCAACTCATAGCGACTCCAAGCAACTCCTAACGGTATGATTTGCTCGGAGTAGCTATGAATTTTTATAAATGCCTGTCTTGATCCCTACAACAACCCTATTTCGACTTAATTATATAATCGAGACGATATTCTTATTTACTTTAACCGTGCAAAAAAGGAGGTATTTCCACAGTCATCACTTGGAGTGCTCGGACCTTGTATTTTGCATCCCTCACATAAAAACAGCTTAAAAATTGCCATCCTCATACATAGATAGGTAATTTTACAGACGTCTTAAATTGTTGTTTCTAAATTCAACCGCCCTGGCCACATTGCCTTCATATTCAGAATTGTCCGCGTTCTTCAGTATTCTACATCTTCAATATCGTTCCTGCCCCTAATATATCTACCATGCTTAATGACGGTAAAAGAAATGTTGTTATCCTGTTTTTACCTCTTTTTTTGCGCAATGTGTGATTTGTGTGTGTGTGTGTGTGTGTGTGTGTGTGTGTGTGTGTGTGTGTGTGTGTGTGTGTGTGTGTGTGTGTGTGTGTGTGTGTGTGTGTGTGTGTGTGTGTGTGTGTGTGACTGTGTGTGTGTGTGTATTGATCTACTTTGTGATTTACAGGACATGAGCTACACTCGTATGATCCCATCTCCATATCTACATTATATTTTGTATTATTTTTGCTAAGTGTTGGCCGAAGCTACCACCCCGGGAGGCGGAACACAACCCCCGGCTAACACTTGGTATCTATTCACTGCTGGGTGGACATGGGCTAGGGTTTTAAGGTGAATGCTCAGCTTTCTCCAGCTCGCCTGGGTATCGAACCAGGGACTTTTCTGTTCTAAACCAAGGGTGCTATCCAGTACACTATAGAGGTGTGTGTGTGCGTGTGTTTGCGTGTGTCATTTACCCATGGCCTGATTACGCGCTGGAAACGCCATCTCTATATGTTACACTCCCGTAAATAGCTTGGAGGTCCTACACACCTACCTTTGGGTAAAGCTAGGACCTCATGCAACCCCCCTCATTCCCCTGCTAATGTGGCATAACACTGGTCGACACCAAAAATGGTTCAGAGTTCATTGTGTGTGGGTTGGAAAGAATTTTTGCTGCTGATTTAAAAAATGGCATTGCTTTTTCTCTAGCACGTATAGTTTTTGAAATATCAGCATTTTAATTTTTAATAGCTATTATAATTATATACGTATATATAATTATATAATTAACCGAAACAATCCCCCCCAAGGCTAATATATATTACTCGTAATTAAATTATGGTTGTTCCTGCGGCTTTATTAGGACCTAAATAACATATCTGGCAAAAAATATACTTAAATTATGTTCCAAATATATCCGAAAATGTGCCACATCTTGGATATATCCGAAAATATGCCAAATCACAGTACATTTTGACTTTATATATAATATCTATATATATTATATATATAATATACATATATATATATATATATATATATATATACTATATAATTATATATCTGTATTTTGGAAAACAACTTCGATATTTTTTTTGAGAGAAGATGCGCTAGTTCGAAGAACAGTCAGATCTAGACTGTTCTTCAGAAGAACAGTCAAGATCTCATATTGGTATTAAATATACATATGATCAAAACTATACCTAACACACAAAAATACTCAACCTGCTCCATAGTACATCAGAAGTGTTTCTGTAGTTTGCTCTTTCGTTTGTAGGGGCAGCTGCTTTCACGTTGTAGCGTCCAGCAATAGTCCCCTATCATGTTGGGACTGAATCGTCCTTGGTATCGGGTTTCCATGATGGCAATGTCCTGGTGGAAACGTTCCCCTGACTCATCACTGACCGCGCCAAGATTCGTTAGGAAGAAATCAAGATGTGAATAGAAAAAGTGGATTTTGAGTGACATCCGAGCCCCAACCGCATGGTAACTCTTCAACATGCATTTACAAGTCTCAATAATTTGATGCTCAAAACATTACCTAGGTAGTTCTTTATAACAGCCAAAAAAGCTTTCCAAGAAAGCTTTTTCCAGGGCAGTTAGGCTCTTTACAAAGTCATCATCATTGAGTAGTTGACGAATTTGAGGGCAATTGAAAACACCTGCCTTCACTTTGGCTTCAGATACAGTGCGTTCAAACTTTGCTAACAAATACTGAAAACCAGCACCATTTTGATCCATGGCTTTCACAAAATTTTTCATTAACCCAAGTTTCAGATGCAATGGAGGTAAGTACACCTTTTCACTGTCAACAAGAGGTTTGTACATGCAGTTGAACCTGCCAGGTGGGTCTTTCGGTCGTGCTGGCCATTCCTTTTGTTTGTAATGTTTGCTGTCCGCTCTAGAGTCCCAAAAACAAAAAAAACACATGTGCAGAGTGTAACCTAACTGGAGTCCTAGAAGCAAAGAGATTACCTTCAGGTCCCCACACAGATTCCACTGATGTTCTTCATATTTAACAGCAGATAACAAAGTCTTCATAGTTTCATAAGTTTCACTCATTTCATGGTCATACGCAATTGGAACACTCGGAAGCTTATTTCCTTTATGCAGAAGAACGGCCTTTAGCGTGTTTTTTCCTGAATCTATGAACAGCCGCCACTCACTCTTATCATAAGTGTGAGACTCACAAAGTTGTTCCATGAGTGTGTCAACATCAAAGCAGTAACAGAGCTTGTGTTCCATCTTGAAGAAGCTTGAAAGTTCTTTATGTCTACGACGAAACGTGGTGATGACAACTCCTTCTTGTATCAAATTCCGTTCCTTGAGACGAGATCCAAGGACTTCACTTTTCTCCTTGGGTAAATGTAGGTACCTAGCAAGGTCATGTAGCATTTCCTGACTGATGAATTTGGGCTCTCTGTTGTCTGCCATTTCTTGAAAGTCTGTATCACTGGGATTATCCTCCTCTTTCGAATCTGATTCACTTATAGCACTTGCAATTGGAACATTTGGAGCTGGGAGATCAGGACCATGTGGCACAGGCCTGATGGCAGAAGGTACGTCAAGATACCTGATTTTAGCTCGCGTTTTTACTGAATATCCTTTGATGTTAGTGAGGCAGAAGTAGCAGTCAGTACTGTGATCCTTTTGTTCACGCCAAACCATTGGGATGCCGAATGCCATGCCTGATGGCCGTTTGCCACGCATCCATTCATTCGAGTGGTTCACACAGGGGTTGCATTCTACGTGAGGGGCCCACTTCTTATCTTGATCACCTATACGGCACTTGAAGTAATGCAGATAAGCTGCTTTAACATTCTTTGTAAGAGGTTTCTTCAGACTGTCAGGGGTAAAAATTCCACATATGTAACAAAAACTGTCCGATGCATTCACACAGTTACGGCGCTCCATAACAGCCCGGTACAAGGTACTATATACGGTAAACCAACTAAAATTAGGACTCCACTAACACATCATACCTGCAAAGAAAAATAATATGTTTAAACATATGTCAATAGCTGTACGATTAGTAGGTAAAAATGTACAACACAGCCTGCTAACCCCTCGCCAATACGCAGCGCGCACACCCTCCCCTGCTCACTGCACAAACCACACTGACTCAAAAACACTGCACTGCCCTAAATAGGCTTGAGAAAATAAAAAAATTAAGAGTTTAAAATGAAACATTGGTGAAACCTATTTCTGCGATTTTACCCATATTTTTTTCATGAATTGCGTCTGGTTCTCAAAAAAAAACATGGACGTGATAGAGTTTATTGAAACATCAGATTCTGAGTTCAGCAGGGTCGATTTACCTATAATCAGCTTCATTTAGTCCCCGAACCATATCTTCGATTTTTTTTTGTCGACCAGTGTAATAGGACTGCCCGCATTGACAATGACAAAATATTCATGAGCGAGAAAGGATTGAGCGCGCTTCCACATACTGGCCAAGCATCATTGCGACCAAACGTGACAAACGCAATTGCGTGCGTGCGTACGTGTGTGTATGTGTGTGTATCTGTGGGGTGTGTGTGTGGTGTGTGTGTGTGTGTGTGTGTGTGTGTGTGTGTGTGTGTGTGTGTTTTCTTTTATAATAAAATATTTTATCTTTTTCTCTAACGTCAAAGTAATACACATAAAAATATCAGATAACATGGCGATAATCAATACGTTATGATAATCATTTTACGGTGAAGGAATATAAACTAATATAACATAAATAATGCATTAATAGTCTATTGGCGCAATACTAAAGTTAAAAACATCTATGTGAAATATCACTACTGAACCCTGTCCCCCCATAAAAAATAAATGAGCATCAATACTGCATGTGTCATATTATGTCAAAATGGTGATACAATAATTTTTTTCAATGATATATGATGGACCTTTTCATGATTTTACAACAACGTATAGTGTTTAAACAATGTTAAGTTGAAATACAACACTATATATATATATAATATTATATATATATATATATATAAAATATACATAAATATATATATATATATATATATATATATATATATATATATATATATATATATATATATTATATTTTAATTATATATTTTATATATATGTATATATATATATATAAAATATATATATTATATATATATATATATATATATATATATATAATATATAGAGAGAGAGAGAGAGAGAGAGAGAGAGGAGAGAGAGAGAGAGAGAGAGAGAGAGAGAGAGAGAGAGAGAGAGAGAGAGGGGGAGTCGTCGGTCGAGTAGTTAGCGCCTGCTAGTGGCGTGCTCGGTGTTCCGATTAGATTTTTGCCAGGTGCCAAAATCTTTCTGGAATTGTCAAATGGCCGAAGAATACCAATATGCTGCCAAATAATTAT
>JACEEZ010020928.1:755000-756181 GCA_016584305.1 Chionoecetes opilio
CAAAGCAAGTTGGTCATTCAAAGGTAAAGGGAATGGTAGCAGAAGTCAAGAATAACTGCCATCCGTTTTCACAATTGTACATTGCAAGTCAGCGGCGAGAAGGAGACTTGGACAACTTCTTCTGCCATGAGAACCAGGCGTTTCCTCCAGCGATCACCAATAATAGCAAAATGCGGCAGGGCGCTAAATCGGACCTCTTACAATCGTTGGAGAAAGTTTTCCTTGCTGTCCATGTGGGTCCACAGGTGGAGGCAAAGGTCTTTGATGGGGCGGCAGTTGTCCACCTTCTGCCAGGGGACTCAGCAAAAAACTTATGAATATGGCCAGAACATATTCATCCCATACGTTGAAGGTCAAGTGCGAGACACCAGCCGTGTAGACATTGTATGGGACACCTATCATCCAGACAGCCTAAAATCTGCCATACAACCAAAAGAGGGGGTCCGGATCGCACCATCGCATTCTACCTGCGACAAAGATACCAGGGAACTGGAAAAGTTTCTTGCGGAATGATGGAAACAAGGAGTTGTTCAGATTCTTATCGCATATGGTTGTGGATGGTTTGAAAGGAAAGGAGATCTATGCAACTATTGGTGACAGCGTGCTAACATCGCAACCAGATGCCGACATCAAGAAGCTGAGCTCATGTACATAAGAAGAAGCGGATACAAGAGTCCTTTTACATGTCCTGGATGCCGTGAAAGGGAGGAGAAAACGGGTATTGATTCGAACTTTGTAGATACTAATATTGTGGTATTGGCAATAGCACACTGCTTTACCTACCAGACACATGGTCTGGAGGAACTCTGGATTGCCATTGGCAAAAAGTTACCGCTACTTTGCCATCCATAAAATTGCCACAGGCCACTTGGCCACAGGAAGACCGAGTCTTTGCCATTATTTAATGCCTTCACTGGTTGCGACACAGTGTCATTTTATGCCCAAATTGGGGAAAAGAGGGGAGGCATACCCCAGCATCACGCAAAACTTTCATGCTCTCGTTTATAGGCCATCTGTGGACGCTATTACTATGGAACTACAGAGCATAGAAAGATATGTTGCCATCCTCTAAGACTGGACTACCGAGATAAAGACAGTGAATGACATGCGCCAACACTTGTTCACGAAGATGGCAAGAACAATTGATCTCATTCCCCCAACAGCAGACGCCTTCAAACAAC
>JACEEZ010020930.1:0-2500 GCA_016584305.1 Chionoecetes opilio
AAGGTAACCCTTTTTTAGTGATACCATCAAAATATATATCATTTAAGAAAATGGAAACAACAGAGGGACGGAGAGCAGAAGCCTTATGCCTCCACTTTCCACAGCGGACTCCAGCGGCTTTCCAGGACGTGATGCTCCTGAAGGTGGTGTGGGTGGCGGTACAGGAAGGTGAGATGCTGCAGCTCAAGTGTGCTCAGACCTGCTTCTTATTTCCTGCTGCTGCTGTTTGTGTTGTGTGGTACTCCCGCCGTCCCTAATCTACGGCTCCTCCCGCCTGAAGGGTGCAGGCGAGGCCCCCGGGATGCTGCCCGGGCCTCGGTGCAGAGCGTTGGAAGCAGGAGCGTCGTACAGCCACCAAGCCGTTGAGGTAAGAAAGGTTTCCTCGTTAAGCACATCAGTCTTCCTCTAATGGCTTCGTAAACACTGAAATTTGCGTGTATGTATACTGGGTTTATTCTTTACTCTCACTTACTCCTCAGTGTTTGTGACGACAATACTGTTTGTTTGGCTGTATGTTTTTTGCGTGCGTGTGTGTGTATAAATGTTCGGAGATAACTATATTTCACTGTTTTGGCAGGAGTATTTGTCTTAGCAGAAAGTAACAGTGACGGAGAGGGCGGCAGCGTGGATGCATGGATGAAAGGGACAGAAACACCGTCCACAGTCAGCCAAGAAGTAACAACTCGGTGATGATGTAGTTGTGGTTGTAAGGGCGGCATCGGGTGGTTGGTTCCTCCTCCCGCAGGCAGCTCCTCCCTCACCGCCGAACAGCTGCGGGACGCCCCTTCCCACCGCCTCCTTCCCTGCCGGGACGATGCTTTCAGGAGTTCCTCGTCACGACGCTCCTTTGTGTTTGCATTAAGTTGTAGGATTCCACATGGCGACATCCTTCCTAGCGTGGGCGGCGGCGGCAGAACATGGTCACCACGCCTGCGCCCACGGCCGTCCACATACAGCCCAACCGGCAACCTGTAAGGAAGTGCGAGATGGATGAGTGAGTGTGTGTGTGGTGTGTGTATTCATCTACCGTAAATAACACATATATAGTCGCAACTGCACTGATATCACCAGGCGAAATTTATAGGGGAATATTACGAATTTTAACATCACTACAGACTTGTATGTGCCACTAAAGACAGGTACATAATATAAACTACTGTGCAAGTGTGCATGCCTCTTCAGTGGCACATACAAGTCTCTAGTGATCCTAAAATTCGAAATATATGACATTAGTGCAGTGGCGACTATAGTGTTATTGACGGTAGTTGTATTCATCATTCATTGTTTATTCACAAACCCCCGACTAACACCCGGTACCCATTCACTGCTAGGTGGACAGGGGCTCGTGTTTTAAGGAAACAGCCCATCTATACCTAGAAACATCTCCACTCCGCCCGGGGATCGAACCCGGGATTTCTCGAGTGTGAACCGAGCGTGCTATCACTACACTACTTTTATACCCGAAGCGTGTGGGGGTTTTGTGTGTTTACCTAGTTATATTTACCTAGTTGTATCTTACAGGGCCTGAGCTACACTCTTATGGCCCCGTCTCCATATCAACATTTTAATTTGTCTTATAATTTTTGTTCCATTCCTTATAATCCAGGAGCCAATTGCTGAAATGTGACATTCTGGTGACCCCCCCGATTAGATATAGTTCTTGTCACTTTCTAATGTCAGGGCATCATCCCTTGCTCCAATTTTGCTTGGGTTTACTAATCTAAAGTGGTGCAGTTTCTGGCAATTAACATACTATAGTATATGCGAAAATGTCTTGTTTTTCAACGATATTCTTAGTTAGTCCACTAATAACAAAAATTATCCAATCAGACATTCCTATATTTATAAAGAAAAATTCCAGTAATTAGCATAGGTAAACGAGCTTAGGTAGCTTTCTGAATTCTGATCTTATGTACAGACGAAAGCCACAATGGGCATCCAGCCCAAGGAGCCGAGGCCATGGCCAGTGCCCAGCCCAAGGAGCCGAGGCCATGGCCAGTGCCCCAGCCAGCCCAAGGAGCCGAGGCCATGGCCAGTGCCCCAGCTCAAGGAGCCGAGGCCATGGCCAGTGCCCCAGCCCAAGGAGCCGAGGCCATGGCCAGTGCCCCAGCCCAAGGAGCCGAGGCCATGGCCAGTGCAGGCCAAGCAGGTGAACGGCAGCTGCCGGTTATGGCTTCGTCTGTACAGCTAAGACATTATTATGAAATAATTATATGAGAATAAAATATTACTGCAAGTCGTTATTTCTTCTTATTAAGCTGATAATGAGAGTTCAAATTTAGGTATTACTGGATGCTGTATCAACATTTAGTTACTTAATGAGAAGAAATAACGTCTTTTAGTTCTATTTTAATCTCATGTAATTATTTAATAATAATGTCTTACCTGTACAGACGAAGCCATAACCGGCAGTTGCCGTTCACCTGCTTGTCCTGCACTGGCCATGGCCTCGGCTCCTTGGGCTGGGGCACTGGCCATGGCCTCGGCTCCTTGGGGGGGA